>JAJJWW010012933.1:0-16781 GCA_023531295.1 Papaver armeniacum
CCCTACTTTAATAAGGTTGGGTTTGTTTTTTCTTGACTCGTGTGAATCGGAACCAACTAGGACTCACTCGGTTCATTTGAGTTAAAGTTTTCTTCTCCAACCATTAGAAGTTATTTTTTGTAAACTTTATCTAGCATCATTACAACAAACATCAAAAATATGAGTGATATTTAATCAATTCGGTGGGCATGACGCTCCACGGAGAAGTTGAGGGTTAAAACTTAGTGGATATGTACAGAGGTGCGAGTTATATCATGCAAAAGAAAGAAAAGAAAGAAATAAAGGTTAAATTTGATCAACCTAATTAAGAGAAAATAAATACAAAATTTGGATAAATATTTTTCACAAAATTTGGTACATTATCTTACTTGACTGGGTGACTCTTGTAGAAGTCGGGTTATATTTGAGGCGTTTTGTTTTTAATGTGGAATTAAGTGTTTCTTACTCTTATGGCCTTTGGCTTAAAGCCCATTTAAAATTCTTTAACCTATTTTATTGAAATGACCCTTAAAAAAGAAGGAGGGTCATATGAATAAAAGATGTTAAATGGTCAAAATTTGATATAAACCAAATTCTCGAAGGATATAATTGTCAAACCAACTTCAATAATAACATATCTCTACAAACCATATGTAGGGAATTTGACAAATTTTATATATTTAGAAAGGTTTTGAAAGACCAACCAACGAGCGTAAATACAAACATCAAATTATTTGAATTTTAGAAATTTTTATTCCTTAAATGATTTTTATTTATTTTTTCTTATTTGTGTGTAGATATTATCCACAGAATTTTTTTAAAGTAAATTATTATTCAAAATATATTTTTTTAGTGTGCATATATTATCCACGACTTTTTTCGGTGTGCAACTATTATTCACTATGTTAATTAACCTTTCATAATGGTTTATACTATAATATGTACATTATAGTATAAGTTTATAAAACCATTTTTTGAAGATGAACAAACACATTGATATGAAGTTATGTAGAAAATATCCATGACTAGAATCAAATGCGGAAATATGCACAGCTAGAATGTGTGCAGGAAATATTCACAATCTTTTCAGGGCCAAGAGAATAATTTGCATAATTATTTCTATGACCCCAGAGCCAAAAGAGTAAAACACATGTTTTGTAGGAAAATAAGTTACTAGACTTTTCTTCATGACAATCGGATTATATATATGTGAATGTAAGTGATTCTAAGGAAAAAAGCATAACTTTTCTTCATAAATAAATGGACTATATATATGTACATAAACCGATTCTTGGGAAATAAGATTATTTAACTTTTTCTTCATAACAATCGGATTATGTATATGTAAACCGATTCAAACCAACTGGGAATCGGGTCAGTCTGGATTACTTATGCACATGTAAACCGATTGGCCCGAAAAAATGCCGGAACAAATTTCATTTTTGCACACACATCAGAAGTTGGTTATTTTATCCGTCTTTGACAAACGGCAACAATTTTCAAAAGAAAGCAGTTAAGTCATTCGCAAACCAAGAATATAACCAAAATAATTCGACAATAAGTTTAAGACAAGACATAAGTTTTGACTCCGTAATTATCCATAGTTAAAGACATACACATGAATATAACCATTCATTCATGAACATCCCCACCACGACTACGACCACGTCCACCGCCACGACCACGTCCACCGCGTCCTCGTTTACCAGGTTGGGCGCTGCTCGATGCACCTTCAGAAATATTTTTTGGGGGGGCTCTTTTCCTCTTTTCTTGGCTCATCCTCCTCCTCTTCTTCCTCCTCCAGCTCCCCAAACTTTGCACCATTTCTACATCTCGAGACCTGCTCAATTTATCAATCACTTTCATTGGCCTTAACATTTTTCCCCTTCCTCGATTTGTAGCTTTGCTTGTGTTATCAAGTACCCGACTTACTCTTTTCCATTTTAAAGAACAAACATTCAACAAAAACGCTAATAACATTAACAAACCGTAATCAGTAACCAATACGCACCATGCATTTGAGAGCCGTATCTTTTGTCCTCTATCTTGGGCCTCTCATCTACTCGTATCACTCGAAATTATGCAAAATATCGAGGTACCACGACATGTAACCCTAATTGCATCATCTACATTCGATATGGACCATCCAAAGGATATCCAGAAATGCCAGGTCTTCCCAATAATCACATGATGGTAAAGGCTTGTGAACAATGTGAATATCATTATAATATGATTTGATTTTTTCCTCATTGATTTTGAACATCTTGTGCTCCTTTGGGTTTTTTTGTACGTGAATCACATTGTCTTGCGACTCTGCCGGTTGTGCATTACATATCCTCTTGGGTGAAACAAAGGCCCAAAATAATCACTTTGCTCTCTGCATCCAACCTTTCCTTTTCCTTTCCCTTTTTGTTTTCCTTTAGCCAATTCCTCCTTGTAAGGATCAAAGACAACATCTGTATGCGTTGTCAAGTTGTCCAACCATGTCTCAACTTGAACAACCCTTTTTTATTTTGGTTTTTCAGCTTAATTCTATAGATGTACTTGTCTCCATAATCTGGTGGTCCCATTCATTGTTCTCAAATATTAGAAGTGCACATATATCCACGCATGCGGAAAAGCCATATTCCCTCCGATTTGGTTCCTTCCGACCCTAGAAGCCTTTTCTCAACTCTTTCAACGAGTGTGCAAGGATGGGGTGCATAAGAGTATTCATGAATCTTGTCAAATGGTTGCACACAGCTGGATAAATTTGGCGCTCACACTGGCAGGAAACGTCGGGGAAGATAATACATCCCCAGACGTAAAGGACATACGCATTGGCCGTGGCGATGATACGTTACTGGTCATCACATTTCCTCAAGACGAAGCTTCTTTGTTCCATCAAGTTGTCTCTCAGCCTCGATAGATGGAATATCTCTTCATGACTTGCTACCGCATCTCCGACTTGGTTTTCTCCTCATCCCATTGGAACACATCCTTGGTGAACGCCAGAAATCTTGTCCCACTCAAGCTCTTGCACGTAATTAGCGTGCTTCATGACTTTTACCTTCTGCTTTAGCCCGATAATGAACTTCGCATCATTTGGAGTTATCGCCATTTCTCCAAATCCAAGATGCAAAGTATCCATTTCCCGTAATATCTCTCAGCAAAGGCGGAACAAGAGGTTTTTCATAACAAAGGTCCAAATTCTCGATCCGCAGTAACAAACTCAAAGATAGAATTGACTAGACTCGATTACTTACTGTAACTTCTCCAGCGGTTGATTCTATTACTTCCAAGGGCCATTTCCTCATCATACTCACTTACATTCCCGGCTTCATAAGACGAATGGCATCCTTGTGATCCTATAAAACAAAACAAACCCGGTGGACAAATAATCAAAACACTACACGGGTAATAATTTTTATGTTACATAGCATAAGGTTTAGTTACTTACTATGGTATGGCAAACGACGACAGCCCAAGCTTTGTCTTTGTACCCCCATAACATCTTGTCCTCCATCACCTGTAATAAGTAAACGCGATCCTTAGGGAGAAACATCTTGACGGGTCGGGCATGTGGTCATATTTCTTCTTCTTTGGACCATCTTTCTTCTTACCATATGTCTTACCTTGTTCTTGAGCGTCTCCCCCTTGGACTTGTTCTTGAACTTCTCCTATCTCTTCATCAACTTGCTTCTCACTTTTTTCTTCATCACTTTCTTCCTCACCTTCTTCTTCATCACTTTCATCCTCACCTTCTTATTCATCACTTTCATCCTCACCTTCTTCTTCATCACTTTCACTCTCATCACTTTCTTCTTCAACACCTTTCTTGCCATGAATTTCTTCTTCATCACCTTCCTTGCCACTCGTTTTTCTGCTATTCATCCTCTCCTCACCACCTTCTTGTTCGGTCGGTGTATCGTAATCAAATTCTTCATGTGTTGGTTGCTCTAAGAAAGCCCGAGGTGGTGGGGTCATTGATGCACGATCCCTTTGGCTTTACTCCCCGTGGCCCTTAGGTGGGAAGCATTCAAATTTTGACCGTCTATTCGACGAGGTCCCAAAGGCTTTAGGAGAAGAAAGGTCATGTTTCTCTTATATTTCTTTCGGCTTGCTTTTTGTCAAGTTTTGCCCTTGTTTGGCCTGTAGAATACGGAGTTAGCGACCAAACAACAATGGAATCGAATGCATTTTTTCTAAGTCAAGGTACAATCGTTTACTCGATACATATATAAAGTCTGATTCCTAATATAATAAAACCAACAATCGGATGTTTTAAGTGCTCATGTAAACCGATTCTAGGAATCAATCTTCTCGATATACATATAAAGTCTGATTATTGACTAAGCATATAAGAATTCAAAGGCTACACAATCAGTTTCTGTGAACGCATATGTAATCCGATTCTAACGAAAAAGTTACGTAAACAACGGTTATCACCATAACTGAATCAGGCTATTTATTCACTAACATTATCGATTCCTATTCACATGCGGAACAATCCCGGTTTATGAGCAAGAATATAAACCGTTTCTAAACATAATCGGTTTTACTTTTACACTAACATAATCCGATTCAAAAAACCTGTAAAATTTTGATTTCAAAATTTTTTGATTTTGCTGACAATGTTACTAAAACCTAGTTTTAGAGGATTGGGTTGATAGAAAAGTACCCGATTAGATTCCATTTCCTTCTCTTTGTGCGTACGAGAGGCTTGGCTTCTCGAGCACTTCCTTCGTTTTCTTTGAATACTTCTATAATTCCGGATCGTTATCACTAGTAAAATTCCCAGTAGTGGGATGCTTCATTATTGATGGTTTTAACATTTTATAGAAGAAAGAAAACGATTAATCGTTTTTGGATCAAGCCGACAATCGTGATTTTTGGTTTTTAAAAAAAAAAATATGGGAGTAGAAGAGATGAAAAATCAGGTTTTGAGATTGAAATGGAAACTAATTTTAGTTTTAGGTTTATTATTAAGAGTTGATGGGGTAATTTAGTAATATTAATATTTTTTAGAGGGTAATTTTGGTATTTTGCTTTAAATTTAGACACCCCTTATCATTATGTATAAGGTAGATGAAGTAATTTAGGCCCCAATTAAGTGGCATAGGCCCTGATTTAGCCAGGCTCTTTTGGGATGCATTGTCAAAGTAAATACAAAGCGATTCACGTGTTTAAAATACTTTAAAGACGGACCCGCATTTGATGTTTCTTTATGGATTTTCGTGTTTTTACATTCTCCTAGCGTAAACGACCTATTGCTTAGTGTAAACGAGATTGTGTCAATTTGATGTGTCTCATTTTTTTGTTCACAGGGCGTGACTTTGTTATGGGGAGACAATCCACTTGCGAATATGCTCGAAGAATGCCCAAAGAAGTCTTAGAGAAACCAACACTAGAAGAATCTGGGAAACCATAAGGTATTTGGATACACCTCTTAATATTTTTGCCTCAGGTATGTAACTGACTTGATAGTTGATACATATAGTGTGGTTTTCAAATATTCTTTGGGTTTATTAAGCACTTAGATTGAAGGGTTGTGTGGTGTCAATGCACTTTTTAGATTTTGATGTTTTAGGTTTCTTGGGAACTCGGATTAATTTTTGATAGAATCATGAGTGTATTGATGATCTTTTGAAACCTGGGGTTTCTTATGGTTTATTGTTAAACATGCTCTAAGAATTAAATCATGGATTTGTATAAAAATGTAGATTGTACACGAGAAAGGGCCTAAATTATTTAAATAATACTAAATAATTCATAATTTCTGTTAAATCAATTTTTTTTGTCTTGAAAATCAAAGATTGGATAAATGGTGTTCACTAGGAAGCAAAAGTTAAATTGCAAATGGAAAGACAAAATTGAATATTTTACTCCCTGCTTGATAAAAAAAATGATACTTTCACCTTTTCAATTTGGTCTTTGCTTCCATTTGCAATTATTGAGTGATTTTGTTTGAAAGTAACAACAAATTGACAACGAAGAGAAGACGTGGTGTACCAGATATGATTAACATCATCAAGTTAAAACTCATCTTCAAATGAGACTCTCATCAATTGGTTTCCAATAAGTTACTTTCAAAGATTTAGTTAATTATGATTATATGATGAATGATAGACTCAGAATTCATTGGGCTTATTTTTAGTTGGGTATGTTAAAGAGATTAGTTGTTTTTGTCAAACTTTATTCTCTGTTCATTGAGAATTCTAATTCAAAATATCAAATTGGTCAAAGTGGTTTAAATTTCGTTGTCTTTTTTTTTTTTTTTTGAGAAACGGACATTCCATACAAAAACTAACCCAAAGAGTTAACATTACAAGGGTTCTGGTGGAACAAACTCCAGAGATTCAGAACATAAACACATGCGCTACATGTTGTTCTTCTAAAAGAGATCGTCGATCACTTGTGGCACATGAACCCAAGTCTATTGAGAAACCGTGGCGATCTAGCCTCTTTTCTGAGACGCATCGCCAGGTGTTACTTCGATCTATGAATGAAAGTATATCCTTGAAAATTTGTAACTTGACCACCATCCTTTTACTTCATCAAGAAATCTTTGTACCTTCCAAAGAGATTGAAGTACTCATTCCGTTCAAATAGTCCATTACATTTTTGGTCCCTTCCAAAGAGAAATTTGTTAAGGCTTTCTCTCCTCGCCTCCATTTTGTAGCTTCAAAAAGCGGATAGTGCTGACTTCTTGAGACGAAACCGATAGGTCCCTCATCTTGCTCCTGGTACCCTTTTGTGAATTACGAATAACAATCCACGTAACTTTGCATTTGTATCACTTTGAAGTCCACGCATCAGAAGTCGCCCCTAAGCTGCAGCTGGCTAACCGAGATATTAACTAAATAAAGAGGCATTAATAATCTAAAATCATTTACTTAAACATTCGATTAAGAATTGCTATAAAACTTAACCAAAACTAGCCCCTCTCAAAAATATATATACAAGAACTTCTCAATGATACATATACAATAGCCAATTTGTTTGCAAATTGAATATACAAATAATAAACATAGCATAAGTAGTCTAACAATACCAGTCCAAAACCCAGATATTAGGACATACCGAAACTGTCGAAAAACAGGATTCTTGACTGATTCGGCCTGTACTAAAGTGTGTCATATATTTGGTGTACTATTTCTTAAAGGACGGGTTGTTACTGTCAAATATTTACGACAAATTTCCTTTGTCTGAAAATAAACTGACTACCTTTGTCAAATTTAGAGTAAATAGAGATTCAGCTGGATTCAGCCCAACCTGATTAAGCTGTGTCAGTTTCAACGTAAGATTCAGCTGAGTCTGAAATGAATTGTTTTTTCTTTTCTAAGACTTTAACATTCCAGAAGCCAACACATAGATTTCTTAAAAATGGAACTCATTATATTAAAATTAACTTGAACTTGGTTTACAAACCTGACAACCCAAACATCTCTAGTTCAAAACAAAAGCTACAAAAAAAAAAAAAAAAAAAAATCTGTTTGGTAAACCAAAACAGAAAAATAACAAGCTTCAAAACAACAAGAACAGGAAAAGTTAAAACCAAAACAGTGTGAACTTCCAGGTGCGCAAGTTCCCATCTCTAACAAATAGCTCCATGTTGCAAAATATGTCCAACTATTACGTCCCAGTACATAACTCTACATTGCTATCGTAGATTTCATCGAATTAACACATTACAGACCAGGTGTGATTCTTACTTCTTTAAATTCCTCAAGACACATCCAGCCACCAAATCCTCTGTCACAATTAAAACACAGCACTTAGGTTCAGACATAATTGTTATATGCATATGCTAGTATACCTAAATTTGCTGCAGGTAAGTCAGATACAACCATATATGCCTACAAGTCACTCAAGTACAAACATGTTAGCAAAAAAACCAGTCACAAAACTATGAGCATACTGCATTCAAGTGTTAGTGTCCAAAAAGACATGGATCAATTCAGAACTCACAAGAACAATTCCCCTGATTTACAAAACCACAAAAACAGAAACGCCACAAATAGACACTAAGTTTTAGACTCCCATTCCTAAGGTTTTTATGTTCTTGTAACTGGTAAATCTAATGACGGATGTTCTAAATGTCATACATATTTTCAAAAGCCAAATTATACCAACCTTAAAAATGAGTAAGTATTATTGCCAATATAAATGGTAATACTTAGGTGATCATCATGACCGAACTCCACACGCACAACTACTTAGGCCCCCCTAATTCGACATAATGTTGAAATCTGCCAAAAATAGTAAATGCAGTTTGTGTAATTCCAAGCATGAATATTTGTTAATGAATATACCTGTCGTTGAGCACAAGTGGAAGGTCAAGCCGTTTAATTTGTTATCCAAAAATGTGGGAGCCGTTACTTGGAGACCTTGATACTTGGAGACCTAGATTCACAATCCATGGTTCACTACAAAGAAAGAAAGGCAAAAAAAAAAAAAAAACAAGTAAAGTGTATACACAATAAGGGAATATCTTAGATTCTCAAATATGATACATTATTCCGTATAAATTTGATAAAATCACTAGTCACATTTTATGCTTTTGACAAGACCACCTAAACTTACAGTAGATATCTCTATTTAACGTGCCACTGAATTATTCACAAGATGGCATCATGTCATAACCCAAAATAGTGCAATATTGCTCATAAGAAAAAGCTACTCACTGCAATATTGCTCATAAAAACAATTACTATCACAGTAGTCTTGCTTATCATAATTTAAACTAAGTGAAGAAAAATATTAAGGACTTTTTTTTATCAGAAAATATTGTGGACTTGAATCTATAAGAAAACAGTAGTGTTCAGTGTTCTCCGCCTAACAACTGAACAGCACTGGTTGAATTTCGATAGGGGCAGCTATACTAAATTGCTTGCCAGTAGAAAAACTACAAAACACTGAATTGTGTTCATACAAAAATATACTGGCCGTTCAGGAATTTTAACAAACAGATAGAGTACATCATATTTCATGGCTTTATAGTTAAACAATCTAGAAACGAAAAATCTAAATTTATACCACAAGAAAACCAGCTAACATTATTAATCCAACAATCAAAATGGAAAAATCACACAAAGAATCTATATAAATAAAGATCATAACAAACTAAAAAGTTAAAAAATACATTGAGCACCTCTATTGTTCCCAAACTACCTTAAACCCTAGAAACAACACTTAGGAATACCAACACAAAATTTAGGAATGCAAATGAAAACCCGGTAAAATAAAGAGAAATATAAAACAGACCAAACCCTTAAACTTGTGATTGATGCGACTTCCCCTCCTTGGGTTTCTTTTCTTCATCCTGTTTTTGTTGTTGCACCTAAAACATCAAAATACAAATTAGAATCAGTAAGAAAAGAAGCTCATAAAGAATCACAATTTTTATATCTTCTTATAACCACTAAAATTGATCCATGATTTCATAAAAAATCAAAATATTGGTATCAAACTCAGAATAATCTTTACCACTGGGTTTGCGTATGCTCTATCTCCTCCACGCCGATGTAGATTTCTTTCTTGTTATGACATGAGAAAACGAAAATAAGAAGAAGAATCAGGAGGAGAAAGTTTGGGGGAAACTTTCATTTTGATAAAAACAAAGGAGGATAACATGGAGGCAGTTATTTTATTTCTCCGTGTGGTTAGAGAAGTTTCTGGAATCTGATCATAGGCCATAGGATTACATCTATCAAAGGTCTAAACGACTATGTAGTTTCATGGTTTTAATCAGCTTACCAGTATAGATACGGATCCTAAATTATTTTCCAGCCCTGATATAAACCATTGGATTTCTAATTATCGATTTACACATATTTTATACTAATTATAATCGTGGAGGGTAACCAAATAAAACAACAGATTTCTAGTGTCGTTATCAAATATAACATTATTAGACAAATTCCAACTGTAAAATATTTACCGACTTGCGGGATCTGTCCTTTTTTGCAAACATCAAGTGTCCTAAACCACGTTTTGGACTAGTCTAAAACTTTATTTTCTGCCAACTCTGTCATCTCTCAAACTCGAAAGTGGGAATGGGTGAGCACATCATCCCTAAAGGGTGCCAAGAAATAACATCTAACTTTCAAGTAATCATAAGCAAGATTTGGAAAATAATACATATTTTCCGGAACACTAAACATGCGACCAAGTCACTCAAACAAACAAACATGTATATGGACAAACTCCTTCTTCAAACAATGTATAATATTAATGCCACTTCCACATAGGAATAGTAATATTGATGCCAATTCCACCGATTAGTAATATTGATGCCAATTTCACACCGAATAATAAATACTAGATATAATGAAGGAGCGTATCCATATATACTACAAATGAAATTCTCATTTCCCATAACAATTCATATGACAAACAAACATTACAAGTCATTTTCAATTCATGGAAAGATTCAAAGAATCAACAGAACATCGTAATACAAATAAAGCGAGACATGGAATGCATAATCAAACAAAGAAGACTTTTGTAAAAGAAACAATGGTTACAAAGAGTTAAGTGTATTCCCACCTCTTTTGATGACAAGCCACGCCTACCTCGAGATCCACGATCCACTGGTTCATCCTTTGAATCGATCGTTGTTAATATATATTAATTGTTAATCACACAAGAAGTCTAAGAAACTAGTCGAAATGGCTCACACAAGAATCATACAAGTCTATCTAGTGGTTATAAGCCCATTTATGGTTCTATATATTTTATTATCTATCTCAGAACATATCTAAGAGTTACTAATTGGTTCTATAGTCCATTAACATATCTAAGAGTTACTAATTGGTTCTATAGTCCATTGACTAAGTCTTATGAATATCTATATCTTTGTAGAAGAAGCTAAAGACTAATTCAAATCATAAAGGTCCAATTCATCAATTATAGGAAAACTAATCCCAGCCTGGTCCACTAAACCAGCCCAATAAACTAAGGTCAGTCCATCCGAGTCAACTAACGGTCACTAACTTTCAATCTAAGAGTCAACGGGTCTCTAAAAGTCAACGTCTAAGGTCAGGTCAACAGTCAAGGTCAAAGTCAAATAGGAATCGGTCAGCTGAGTCGATTCCGGGTCCAATATAAGGAACTCCAGTGAATCACCGATTCAATCAGTCAGACTAATTGAGTCAGCTAAACAAGACATCTAAGTCAGACTGAATCCAATTCAGTCGAATAAGCTTAACTAAACACACCATGTTACAGGTTACTTCAGGTCTAATTCTTACACCTTTATCTACCAATTTTATATATCAACATCAATACAAAATGAAGTAAACAAACTTCAAAATCTATTTACAAATAAAGACTATGTCTACCTGCAATTGCAACCTTTCCAAGCTTCTACAAGAGAGGTTCAACTTCATACAATCATCCAATCCATCATTCCAATACTTCAATTACAATCCCTACCTATCATGTAACAACTAAACATAACTGCAAACACATCTATATTTCATCATTAACTCCGCTTTTCTTTGCAAGCTCTGCCATTTCACTTTCCTTACCACCTACAACTCCAATACCCTCAGCTCTTACATCATTCTGAGTTCGTCTCAAAATATACACTGCCTGCATCACTATCCAATCTCAACTTCTTCATCAAATCACACAAATTCAAATATAACTTCATCACATCTCCATCTTATTTCACTTGCACCTGAAAGCATAAGTTCTTCATAACATTTACCTTTGTCAATTAACACATTCAACAATACAACTACCAAACTGAATCAAACTCAGTTCCCTTACTAACTCCAAACCCAAACTCAGCCTTCAACTGTAATCTCATATCAGTTCTTCTTGAGAGTAACAACATTCTGAATTTGGGAAACTCTGCTACACTAAACCTCAACTTCAACTCCCATTTAGTTACACAACATTTCTAACTGTATTTCAACCTCTGCATAAACAAACCCACCACCACAAGCAGTATCATTTACTTCCAACAACTACCCACCACTTGTACATCCATATCTTCACTGCAGTTCTAGTTCTAATACACTCGGTCCAAGTAACTCTGCACCTCAGCTCCATTATCCATTTTAAAACCAAACTTATTTCTTGCATTATTTCAATTCTCTTACGCCTGCAACATACCGAAAACTTACTTCACCAAAAATATTTCTCTTATTCGACACAAATCATCCACATAAACAATTCTATGAAACTCAATACAACAACCAAACTCCAGTTCTACCAGAGACATCTACAATTCAATTAAAACACAATCACCTTTCTTAGCTTCACTATATTTCTCCACATGTTACCTAAAATTACTCAAATAACAGTTCTATGAATTCTCTTATTCTTGCATTCATGTCTAATTCATAACATACTCAAATAACTGAAACTCAATCCAATTGATAGAATAAAATGTTACCTCAGACAAACCCTAATCTCTTAGATCAATTCAGTCTTCACTGCCATCACAGCTCAGCTTCAATCAACTTCATCTTGAACTTCAGAATTTCTGCTCAAACCCTAACTATCCATTTCGAGTTCATCTCCAAACTCTAATTGATATCAAACCCATCTCTCTAATAATTCCTCAACAGTTCAACTTCATCTTTTCTAAGTTTAATTTCATGAAACCCTAAATTGAATTTCAATTCGATTTGCAGAAACCCTAACCCTTCGAATTCTTCACTGAATCAACTCCATATCTTCAGCTAAACAACGACCCAGTTGTTCTTCATCCTTCAGCTACCCTCTATCATTATCAATTCTACAACGTCCTAACCTTAGAAACCCTAACTTCGATTACAACAGCAACTCCATCTGCTTCTTCATAACTAGCAGAATCACCAACCCCTTCATCATCTATACATCCTCACGATAATACTCTCAAATTATACCTCACTTTCATCTCTCGATCTTCAACAGAAGAGAACGGAGGAAGAGTATAAGAAGAAAGAAGAAAAAGAAAGAAGAAAGAGGAAGACTGAATGAGCTTATCTGCTCGACTGGTTTTGATAAGACCAACAAAAATTGATAAAGGCATCCATTACTTGGATATGGGTAGCCAGGTCGGTCCACTACAAAAAGTATATTTTTCCCTTCATACTTTATCTCGATAAATTCTTCTTCGTAAATTTAGTATCCGAATGACGCGTTCGGAGCATTCTATTTCGTACAACTTTTAGAGAGCTATTCGATGATACTAATTTATTATCTAGGTCGTTGTTAGATTAATTCCCCTACTAATTAAATTTTATATTAACTAATCGAGTCATTAGCGGCTAAATCGTCACTTGACTAGTGCTAGACCAGTCAAATAGCGTTGACGTGCTTGAGGGTCTTTACACGCACCATCCATATTTATCTTAAAATTTTCACCTAAGGGACTAGTCCATTGTCTATTAGGTAAAGGCAACGTCGAACTTGGAATAATCACAATAGTACTATCCCGATCAACATTCTAAGGAGTCCAAAATCATATAAACCTCTGGATTTGTATGGACAAACTAATACTAATACTAGTACTAGTTTTTTCAGAGAACACCCTATCGCATATCTCTTTCCATATATGCCAAACTTTAGTTGCAACTACTTCTAAAGACAAGGAAGTGAATCATCCCTAGTCCATTCATTATAATGATCTAATAAAGAGTCACTACTATGCACATTAGAAACATTAGGCCCCGGGGGCAAGGCCCAAACCGACTTAGCATAAGGACAATCAAAGAAAACATGAGTCAAATACTCCATAATAAAACTACGTAAAGGACAAGAGGTACTAACCCCCTTTCCCTCATTCTAGAGACAATATTTGCCTTGTAGGTAAGGCGTTGTTTAAGCATTTCAAAAGAAAAAGTTTAATCCTTTGAGAAACATCATGCTCCAGTTTTCTTTTCAATTTTTCCACCCCAAACGATTATTTGCATTAGCATTCCTAGGTTCCAACAATTTAGGCATAAATACTTTTAACAAGAAAATCCCATTTCTTTCTAGTTTCCATATAAACTTGTCTTTGTATAAGACCCCATGTGAGAACAAAGAAGTCTAATATTAAGAATTTTAATGTGGGCGGGAAAACAACTGCTAACCCAAATCTACATTCCAACAAGAATTCATAAAACTGTAATCAAGTTCCAAGCACATGACAGTTCAGAGTCAGAGTTAGGACACAAGACCGCAAGATTCATATAAACCCGAGGATACACCAAATCCTTTCTTATATAATAAAAAGGCCATCACCAACCTCCATAATGAGTTCTCTTAACTAGAGTTAGACCTTTTCTAATACAAGTCCACATCCAAGAGCCCGTCTTTGCCGCCACATTAAAGCGGAGACAATTTGGGAAGTATTTAGCTTTAATATCTTTTCCCACAAAGTGTCGGGTTCATCCAATAACTCCAAGCCACCTTAGAAAGTACATCAAGATTGGCCTTATTTCAAGATCTCTGCAAACCTAGCCCTCCTTATGCAATTGGTTTGAGAGAAAAGCATGAGATTTATATAAATACCTTTAGAATTGGAATCCTTACCCCACCAAAAATCCCCTTTGAATATCATTCATTTTCTTAGTCAACTTGTAGGAATTGAGAAACCTCCGTTTGAGAAATAGGGATACTAGATAAAACATGTTTATTCAAAACCATCCTACTAACTTTCGTATGGCAAGAATTTACTCCTCCATCCCCGAATTCTTTTCTCCATTTTTCAATTAAGATATCAAAGGTTTTGAGTTTAGACGATTTATCAACAAAAAGAGGAGCTAGTAAGAATCTTTAAGATTGATTTTAAGGAATCATGAATTTCTTTGATGGCTCGGGATGAACCTTTTTACTAAAAACAAGCCCAGACTTGTTGAAATTGATTAGTTGACCGAAGCTTTACTAAAACTGCTCAATAATGTTTAAAAGGCTTCGACATTCCCTAAGTCGCCTTTTAGCAAAAAGCAAACAATCATCAGCGAAAAAGAAGTCTGTGATATTGGGTGATTTAGTCTTAGTCATTTAACACTATTTAATATGTTTCGAGGCTTCATTAGCCAAAGCAGTCTTGAAAAAAATTTCCATACAAATAATAAAAAGATAGGAGATAAAGGATCTCCCTGTCTTTTAAACTCCGAGTAGGTTGAAAAAATTGGACCAAAGCTTTTTCCATTCGTGAGCACCGCTATAGAGGTATTCGAAATACACTTTGAAAAAATCAAATCACAAGTCTGGCTAAAACCAAATTGCAAAAGGGTTTTGTTTAAAACTTCCCAACGAGACCACCAATTCGAAAGCCTTCGACATATCGATTTTAACATGACTACCCAACTTTTCCTCTTTTTTCTTCATAGAATGCACAATCTCGTGAGCAACAATAATGTTGTCGAAATTTGCCTAGAAGATAAAAAAGGCGGTGTCTGATGAAATAACCTTATCCAACAAGCTTTTCATTCTATTTGCGAGTAATTTAGCTATGATCTTATAAGACGTGTATAAAGACCAATGTGCACCGAACTCACTTTCGGGTCTTTAGGAGTTTTTGTTTTGGAATCGAGTTTTGTTAAGTTACGGAAGTAAAGTTTTTGGATAAAGAAGTTTTGACAATTGAGACGACTTGGGGACAATAGTCCCCCAATTGTGCTTATAAAAGCTAACAGAAACCCATCGGGTCAGGAGACCTATTGGACTTCATTTTCTTAATTATACCAAAATTTTCATCATTGTCAGGAATTCTAAGCAAAGGTAGATTATCAGTCGCGGTAGTCACTGGCTCAATATGCACAAGATTATCGAATTTAAAGCAACAATGAGTAAAAAGCATGATTTGCGAAATATTCACTCAACACAACGACAATCGATTTTTCTCATAACAACATGCTCCGTGGGAATCGTACTTACAATCAATATTATTCCTTTTCCTTTCTATAGAGTGACTTATGGAAGTACTTAGTATTTTTTTCCCGAGGAAATCATGTTATCCCTAGATTGTTGTTTGGATATTTCCTCTTGTGTGTCATACAAAAAGCTCTAGTTGATGCAATTTAGAGTTTTTTTCAAAGCAAAGTTATGAGAAGAAGTTATCCTTTTGTCAATATTTTCTACCTCTTTCAACCAAAATCTATTTTTTTTTTTTGTTGGGTTACCAAAACAACATATTTCCAAGTAGACAAGTTTTCCCCTAAAACATGTAGATTTCAAATAAAGCTCTATTTGGCTCACTCATAGAGTGATCCCAAAAGAATTAATCAAATCTATACAAGAGGCATTCTTCAAACCAAGTATCATAGAATTTAAAAGGATATAAAGAACCGAGAAAACCCATTATCAAGAAGCGAAACAAATAGATTTATGATCGATCCTAAAGCTAATTTGATTAGTAAGAGACAACGTTGGAAATTGAAGAATCCATTGATTATAAAGCCTTATCTAATCTCTTGGATATTTCGACCTAAGCTCCCTATGATTATTCCAAGTAAAAATATTGCCCTTTAAACCTAAATCCTATAAACCGGACCTTTGTATGATTCTAGCGTAAGCACCGACCTCTCTAATGTTGAAGGGAAACCCCCCTAGATTTTCTGACTGATCAAAAACCACATTAAAATCCCCTAATACAACCCAAGGCATACCAATTCTATTGACCTTAGAAGCAATTTTTTTCTAGAAAATTCCAAGCAACAGCTTTTTAAATAGGATAAGGACTTAGTAAAAACAAGTTAACAACCATTCATTCATAGTAAAATTAGATTTGATAATCACATTTATCATATTGATATTTGAATGCACAATTTCGAATTTAAATCCATCTAACCAAGCAATCGGACCACCCTTAGTACCGGTGTTAGAAATCGGCT
>JAJJWW010012935.1:0-21322 GCA_023531295.1 Papaver armeniacum
TTCGTTTTTATCTTTTATCTTCTTTATTTCAATTATTATTGATGATGAACTCCATTATTATGAGTAACTAAAACTATTGTTGATTAAGGGTGATTTCAAAGCTCGAAATATGAACTCATGATTGATATGCAATAGCTCGTTTCTCACAAGTTTCGTTGTATGATTTTTACTTTGCCAATAATGCTTATGGATTGTTCCTTAATTATTTAAGTTCAAAATTAAATAGTTATGTCACAATCCTATTGCTAGTTTAGATTTTCTTCGACCCGTAATTGTCTAGAAATATAAACACAAGTAGCAATATATGGGTATTGATGATGGGACTTTGTTAAGTGCCCATATGTAGAAATTGACACTAGTAGGTGATTCATGCTTTTGAATTCATCACTAGGGAATAACCTTATCTCACAAAAACTTAGAGCACTTGTTTAAGTCACACCTAGAAAGCGACTCTAGGAAACTTTACAAGTAGAAACCGACAGTCGAGCGCTTCCGTATTCGGTGAGCTTTAGGAGATAATAACGGGATAGTTGAGCATACTAATTATCCTAGGGTTGTTAGTAACGAGATAATGCGAAAGAACGTAGTTATATGTCGATTTGGTTTATGTTTTTGGTCGAGAATGATTCCTTAATCAATTCCATCTCATATTTGAATACAACTTTACAACTTTACAATTTTCTTAATTTCTATAACAAAACAATCTTGCTGAGAATATTTGCATAACAACTTTGCTTAACACACCTCCCTTGGGAATAATCTTTCGTTATACTACTTGCTAGTTTAAAAAGAAGTAGAAAATATTATTTGCGAGTTGACACCTCGTCGGTGTATACAATGGGAACCAAAGTTTGAGGTATGTAACTAATGCTTGTTGGGCTTGTTTATCATTTTTTTTAGAACATGCCTAGTTCATTTTTTCCTTAAGATAAGTTTTGTATCATATAAACGGGCCGACTTAAATTATGAATGTCGATCTCGTTTATTAAGAATTTTGGTTAATTTTATTTAGTTTTCTTGAATATGATATAGGCTATAGTTGAATGATGTTTTTGTCAATCGGTTGTACCAATTCGATTCCAATGTATTCATTTGAGGTTTGAAGTACTTGAACACCATTATTGCGTGCATGATATTTTGTCCCCAAATATGAATATTCCTTGGGATGTAATCCACTTGCCCGACTATTAAAGAGTCGGTTGTTTCAAAAGATACGTTGCAAATAAAATCACATGTATTCTAATTTTTGTGGAAGAACTCACAAAACTTGATATAAATTAGCAAATTTCCATTTTCTACTTCTTCCGTGATACTAACGAACCAAAGATATGTTCAAGTATGACAACAAGAGAACTATCTTTATTAATCTATTCAATCTAAAGTAAATGGTTGACATATTCTCTTGGCCTGTTGAGATAAAGGAATTTCTCAAATTAAGCTAAATGTAGCAAAATTTAAAAATGGAAAGAACCCCCAAGTAATGAGGGTTAAACATACTTGACTCATATAAAACATGTGAAAAGGGACATATATATCATGAAACAAAAATGTATTTTTTTCCCCAGAATGACAATAAAGTATAGGTATCAATTGAACATGGGATCACCAAAATGTAATTCTAGCTCCCATCATAAATGACAGAGTTGGAAATGCAACTCGGGTCATAGGTGTTGGTATATACAATGTAATGTGTGTATCATAGTAGCAACCAATTTTTAGAGGAGGTCATGCTTTAGACATCAACTTTAATGACACAACAATAAGAACTTTGCTTGGCCGATTGACTTTTTAATTGAACAAGATCAAATGTTTACGCTTATGGAATCAAAAGTACATCATTCCCACGAGACATAAATTCTCTAAAGCATTTGATATATATACGGATGAAAACGTAACATTTATTCACTCTAAAGTAATTGAGTTGAATCCGACTTTTGTTACGTAATAAGGCCACACCACTTATTAAATCTCTCAAGACTCAATGTCTAAGCTTTGTATGTACTAAGGGATAATCACATATTGTTAAGTGCAAAGGGTGTTCATGCGTGAACTATTACCTACCTTTTTGGAAACTTACGGTGAGAATAGAGTTGATTGCATCTATAAATTATTTCTAATGAATGTGGAAGGAAACATATTCTTAGAAAGTTAATTTGTCAATCTAGTGAATTGTAAATCACTATAACTTGAATTAATTTAATCCATATTAACCCCAACAACGAACCGATCGGGATTAATTCATAAAGACTTTAACATAACCATAAGACACATTGGTTGTGAAACGATGTTCTGCTTTGAAAGTACTAATACGGGCATCACTTCATTTGAGTGTACAAGATAATGAACTAATAGAATGTGAAACGACATCTATCACAATCAGTGATTTCTAAAGTTACTAGATTTGCACTGCCTCTCCCCATTATGCTTTAGAGTAAGAAAGCACGCCACTCATCTTACAAAGTCTTTCTTTAGTAAAACATGATTGAGACCATCCTATTTTACTTAGATGCAAATGGTAAATAACTCATTCTTCAAAGAAACACAGTGTTGTTAGTGAACATATATCCATGCAGAATACAGACCATTAAAGTGATTTATGGCTCTGGCAGATGATTCACGCATTGAATCAGCTTATCGCTCACAATAAAACGACGTTTAATTTTTGTAAAACTCTAGCACATATTACACAATGCAAAGTGCAAAGGCTCGCCACCCTTGTTAATGCTAGAGATTTTAAATCAAAAGGACCTGATGAATATTGCATGTTTAATAGGATCAATATAGAGCATCTTATACCCAATAGTCTCGCAGAGGCTACCATCAAAGGTTACATGTGGTGTCTAAGGAATAGGTTATGCATACCAACCTACCTTTTATTGCTTTGGGGATATGCAATATTACGCGCATCTTTACTTAATTTGTTTTAGAACCCAATATTAGTCAACCTTTTCTGTGTACCAGTTGGTAACTGAATTTAAGCTTGATATTTGTGTTCTTACGCATTTTTGGTTGCACTATTATGTGCCATTGCGAGTCCACATCGTTCATGATGGGTCATGAAAATGATTAAGTAACTTTGTTGGATATTTACTCTCAATAATTATCCGCATATTAAAACCTTTGGCAGGAGATCTCTTACCGCTAGATTTATGGGTTATCACTTTAATGAGACAGTCTTCCGTCGTTAGGGAGATAAGAAAAGTATTTTCTAAGGAACGACAGAATTGTCGTTGTGTGTTCCCACCGTGTCTCATATTGATTCTTGTACTCCACAAATGTAAATGTGAAGTGAAAGAATAATCAATTTTCAGAATGTACATTGATGTCGCTAAAGTGATGAGATCACACATACCACGGCAACCACCTGCAAGGTTACAAATCCTCAATAAGGTATATACACAATATACTAAGGTCTTGCAACTACATTTAGTGGAAGTTTGGTTGAGGCTGTGGGCTCTATAAAGGAAGTTGGAGAGACCACTTGGTTCGATCAATCCTCACCTAGAAAGGAAGTAGGTGAGGAAGGAACAACTTATTTATATCTCGAGAAATATCTCATAAGATTGTCTCGAATATGTCCATGAATCAAATCGGGAGGACGCTCCAAAGTTTAATGATTCCAGAGAAAAACGACATCCCAAGTGGATTATGAGAATGCGCAAGAGTCAATGGAAAGATCATGCGAGCATATTGATGATTAATTTCATATACACTTGCTTAAGGAAATAGACCAAGATGAGATCGAACCAAGCTCTTTGTTGCTTAATTTCAACGAAAGCATAATTGCCTATACAATCCGAGGTAGAACTTGGTTCTTTGACAAATATACAGGTATTTGGTGTGGTAGTGCTAACCAACCAAGTGTAAAGCCTATTGGACATGCATGATTAATTTGTCTAAAGCATAATGAGAAGAAAGCATTCTTAAAGTATAAAGACTCGCCTTGTGGCGCGAGGTTTCTCAAAGCCCTGGAATTGTTCTCTTGTAATGAACTTCATAGTGTTCCGCTACTCGGTTAGCTTGGTAATTTTAAAAGGACTTGAAATGCAAATATATGTATGTGGTTTGTTACGTATCTCTAAAAGAATCAAGATATAGAAGATATTTACAAAGTACTTGATAGACTTTGTTACCCAAATCAAGTGATTTTAAACCACAAAGTGCGTTTAAGGATTAGGGAAAGAACTCACTTATAGATAGAAGCAATCGGGCGGATGTGGTATACCCGTATAAGTGGTTATTTGATTTGGAGGATAGACAAGTAAGTTATTTTTTCCTTGCGTATTGAGAATAAATTTCCGATTTGAATTGTAGCTATCTATGTCGATGGTACAAGACATGATGGGTACTCTTGATGTAATAAGAGAGACTTAAAAGCTATTTGAATAAATTTGAGATGAAAAAAACTGGGGAAAGCTCGACCGAATACCGAGCTTGTGGTATATTATTCCACTTGTTTGCATATGTCTAAAGTTGTCGAGGCAATTTAACAAAGACATGCATCCTGATAGCACTCCATGATTAGTCGAGGTTTAAATGTAAGTAAGTGACCATTTCGTTTAAAACAAGATGACGAAGATGTGTTGGGGATGAAATTCTCATATCTAAGTACAATATACGTATTGTTGTACTTAGTATAGTAATATACTCGATTAAATTTTACATCCTGCAGGAACTTGTTAGTTAGATATAGCTCGGGCGCCAACACAACGTCATTGGAATGGTACAAAGAATGTAATCATGTACTTAAAAGTAACCATTGACATGAGTTTGTTTTATCCTGCAAAGACATAAAAAGGAATGCTAAAGGAACCGCAATCCAAAGGTTGTTGATTATGAAGGAACAATAATCTTCTCCAAACTAAAGTAATCGGTGGAGATATGGTAGACTATTTTCTAAGTCATTTCCGATATTCAGTTTAAAATGCATGAATAAAGGCTATCGGAACAATAAGTAATCGGGGGGAGATGCCGACATTAGGGGGAGGATCCAAGGATATGATGTCGACATATTTTACTTCGAAATTCAAGATGTGTTGTACTCTTTTTCCCTTCGATCGAGAATAGTTTTCCCAAAGGGTTTTGTTACTCGACAAGGTTTTTAGCGAGACAACACTAAAAACATCAAGTATGTTAAACGTTGAAGACATAAAGATCGCGTTGATATTATTGAAAATATTTGAATCAAAGAAATGAAACGTGATAGTATGTTAACAACGTAACTTAAAGAATCAACAATGAGTCTTATAAACATTGGTCACCAAAGTAAAGTGTGATAAACTCCTTTTGATTGCATTAGACTAATGAACATTGTTTGTCATCGGGGGAGCATCTAATGGTGTGTTGCACTATTTTCCTTCACCGAGGTTGCTTTTTCCCATGGTGGTTTTGTTACTCAAGACGGTTTTAATGAGACAACAATAAACACCGGGAATGTAATTTTCACTAAGGCTATTGTCTTTACCACGAGGATTTTCTGCCTTAAGAGTTATGAAGCAACTAGTCCACATCAACGAGCAAAGTGATCATCTGTAACGGATCACCTTTACTTGCATCTGTCACGTTGTACTCTTTTCCCTCGTCAAGGTTTTGTCCTGTTTTTCCTTGTCAAGGTTTTAATGAGGCAACATATTCAAGTCCAACTACGTCTTTGCTTAATATTGTACTCCTTTTCTTTAGTTCAGGTTTTGTCCTTTTGGGTTTTCCCCGAGAGAAGTTTTAACGAGGCAATTAACTTAGACTAGTCGGTCCTTGAAGATCATACAACATGTGAAGTACTACATGTAAAATATGAGATAGCATGTGAAGAGATGTACCAAGGTTTTGTCCCATTGGGTTTTTTCTTTGTCAAGGTTTTAATTAGGCAATTGATTTCGGCACAAGTCATCAAGGAGAGAACGACATTTGAAGAACTACATTCAAAGCACTATGTATAAAACTTTGTTATTGAACCAACCGCACAATGGGGAGTGTTATAGGGCCTATGGCCCATGGATGTGTGGTCCATTAGATGACTAGGTTTTCCCTTTCCTATATATATAGAACATTGTATGTATGTAATATCTAATGCCTCTTTATCAATAGAAGTTCTTCTCCTTCTCTAATTGTTACTCCAAAAGAAAATATATTTTTAATATTATGTTACGTTAAAAACATGGTTTAAAGAAGATATTTTTCTAATATATACATAATACACTTTCGGCTTTGTCACCAACCAATTGGTAGCGATGGTTGCTTTGTAGTTGAAGAATCTAAATGGCATGTGTTCGATCCCCACCGCCGAACGACTGAATCGGGTTGTTAATCGAATTGCTAACTAGGCTTTGGCGGATTTTTTCTTTTTCTTTTTCTTTTGGCTCAATCGATCATTTTTTATTTTTAGGGCTCAACGACTTGTTTGAATTTAGTTAATAAAGATACACCGACAATGCAGCTTTGAGTGATATTGATTTGTGGGTACCCAATATACATGGTCCAATAGACAATCTGCAATCGGAACGAGGTATTAAGGGTCTAGTGGGGACGAGTTTAGATTTTGTGATACTATCTATATAGGTTTGAGAGTTTAGTAATTTTAGTATATCGTGGGGTGAAATTAGAAAATTAGTAAAAAAAATCTTCCCTTAACTGGCAATAGTTTGCTTTTCCCAGTAGTAAAGAAATAAGAAAACTCTTGTAGAAACGGATAGTTGATGCTTTGGTGGATTAAAAGAGTATATTATAATTGATGAAACTCCATATATTACTAGCAAATTCAATGATCAAATAGGCAATACGCTAATATGAAAATACACAGTAAACTAATTCAAAATGATCATATAGTTTTGAAACAGTCAAACCCTTCGATAGCATTTCTACTACGCTGTCTAATCATGGTGTTTCTGTGAATTCATATATTTACAGTTCTAAATTCAAAATATGTTACAATTTACCAAGTATTTCAACGTGTTCATAAAAAAAAGTTAAGTGAAAGGTAAAAAAATTGACGACCTTCGGCTGCCTATCGAATCAAGATAATGACTTTTAGTATGTTCATTTTCCCCTCCTAAACAAAAGTTCTAGCTCTGTCCCTGCTGGTAATGGTATTATCGAAGCTGGATTGGATAGAGCTTTCATCAATTATCACTGGCTTCTTCATTTTGTAACCAATCCACAAAGTAATCAATGAAAAAGTCCATATAGGTATTTCAAATCTTTGGTTTAGAGACCTTACATCTCATGGAATTATTAAAAACTCTTACGACATAGATGTTATGGGTTCACCAACCTACCAATTCACTAATAAATTAAGAGGTGTCAATTTTTTTCAGTAACTTGAACAAAAACCATTTTGGTAATATTAATCACATAATGAGAGATTTAACTTATCAACTTCACTTTTTAAACGCCAACTAATGACAAGTCAGACATATGAAGCTATTAAAAAGTGTAGTATGATTTAGAGCATTAGCAAAAGATTCAAAAAGATTTCTGGGTACATAAATCTAGAGAAAAATTTATCAAAAGTTATGATAGAAACACCAACTTTTATCATAATTTTGTTAACAGGAAAAAAAAACATTTTAACCATATATCCTCTACGAAAATGGCAAATGGTCGATGGTCTAATGGTAAGAATAACTTTGAAGATGTTCTTGTTTGTCATTTTAGTACCGTTGGATCCACTTTTAAACCCATACAAAATAGGGTGTATTACCCCATTGGACAATGAAAGCTTTTGAATCAACTACTATTCAAGAGGCGAGAAACATCATTACACAAATGGCTCCATGGTCTGCTCTCCGGTCTGATGGTTTTCCACGGGATTTTATAATCAAAACATTGAATTACTTTTCAATAATATCTGGCTTGTGGTTAAGAACTTCTTTGAAACTAAACACACTACCAAAGAATGAATCATATCTTTCTCACTTTAATTCATAATGTTAACAATCCTTCAACTCCATCTTGAATCTAGACCTATATCTCTTTGTAACATTAGTTACAAAATAATATATGAAATCATTGTGAATAGAATGAAACTTTTGCTATGCAAAATGATCTCACCTGATCAAGTTGCATATGTTCCTAATAGACATATATAGGATAATGTAGTGATTTCCCATGAGCTTATTCATTCAATAAAAATAAGAAATGATAAATGTGGGGTAATGTTCTCAAACTTGATTTGTCAAAAGCTTTTGACATAATCGAATATTCATTCTTGAATGATGTCCTTAAAAAGTTTGGCTTTGTTAGTGATTGGTGTTGTCTAATATCTCAATGCGTAAGCACAATGAATATCTCTATTATACTTAGTGGATCACCTTTCAAATCTTAGAAATATCTAGGGTCTAAGACAATGTGATCCTTCATCTCCATATCTATTCATAATAGCTACAGAGTCATTTTCAAGATACATGTTGCATGCTGAATCCTGCCATTTGATTCACAGAATTAAAGTCATTAATGAATCCCCTAACATATAACACATGTTATTCGCTGACGATTAGTTACTCTTCAACAAAGCTACCCATGCTGAAGCAAGCAATCTAATGGCTTTAATTAGTGAATTTAGTTTTTGTTCTGGCCAAGTGTTTGTGGGTGAAAATTGTTTTATTTGATTTGGTAATTTTGGGTGTGTGGATGAGAAAGCGAATCTAAACCCTAAACAATGCCTTTGCACGGAGTACTTTTGATTCGAGAGATCAAACTGCATAATCTCGCCTAAACCAAGAAATGGACGTTCCAGACTTTGCTTCGGTCACAAAGTGAAGGAGAAGGGTTGGTCTTAGGGAGGAAGCGAAGAAAGTGTTGAGACCAGTAATAGTTGATTCTCAAGATGTGGCTTGTTTTATGACTTGTATGTAAAGTGGAACCGAATGAAAGGTATCCGATTCTTTGGTGATTCTCGGATACCGTGATGTTGCGACCAAAACTTGTATTTGGTGGAAATAGGGTGAAGCATATTTATACAAGTCATATTGAAACGTATCTGGTCTCGTAGGAAGTGGAAAGCGATTGAGTGGTGGAAGAATGGAGTAACGATAACCGCCGAAACCCATACTTCCATGATGAAGGAAGCGGATCCGTTTACACGAATTACTTCTTGCCGCCATTAATTGTCCTACTTCATAACACTTTCTTATAACGGCGTATTGCACGCCGCACTCTGTGAAACCGCGAGACCAATACCCCGATGAGTATCCCCAGTTTGTGACATATTTGATGTCTCGAGTGTTTTCGTGGAAAACATGTAGCATTTTACTACGTGTGGCAAGTTAAAATCAAGAGGCTTGTCGTAGGAAAATAACACGTGATGCTCTTAGGCTCGTCTTGACGGTCGCCTAAAACTTACCACAAGTCTCGTTAGTTCGGTGGTGAACTTGATGCATGAGATCGCATCTCATGAGGAAGGGTAGTCGTTGATTATGGCTACCTTGTGTTGGCGCCGATAATGGCGCGATGGCATTTTGGTGTACGCTAGTGGCAATGTGGGAATGGCCGGGCATGGATCATGCATGCAAGTGGCACTGATGGTGTAAGTGGCGCTGGCGTAGCTATGGCCACTAGATTTAGGCGATTGGCCGCCTAAAACTTGCCACAAGTCCATCGGCTCGGTGGCGAACTTGGATGGCTGAGATTGCATCCCATGAGGAAGGGTAGTCGTTGATTATGGCCACATTCTGTTGGCCCCTATTAATGGCATAACGGCATAGCCACGGCGTAGTGGCATGCGCCTACGGCATGGTGGCATGGTCTGCGTACGTGGGCGTTGTGGCATGGCCACGCTTGTGGCTTAGCGGGGCGTGGGCCGGGGCTAGGATTTGGCACCGTGGCCAAAGTTAGGGCTTGGATACATGTCCAAGGCTAGGATTTGGCACCGTGGCTAAAGTTAGGGCTTGGCGACATGGGTGGGGGCTAGGATTTGCGTTGTGGCCAAAGTTAGGGCTTGGCGTTGTGGCCGGGGCTAGGATTTGGCGTCGTGGCCAAAGTTAGGGCTTAGCCCCGGCGTGGTCAAGGCTAGGATTTGGCGTCGTGGCCAAAGTTAGGGCTTGGTGGCATGGCCAAGGCTAAAGTGGCTCGTGGCATGTTGTGGACTATGACCAAAAATTAAGGTTTCGGCTAAAAAGTCTTTGTTTCGATCCTGAAATCGATTGGAGTCCGTTATGGCATTGGCCACAAATAGAAAGTGGATTAGCGCGTAGTGGCGTCATTTGTGGCACATTGGCATAATGCTATGGCAGAGTGGCATGTTGGTATGCCGATTAATATGTTGTTGCGGCGTATGCTTTTGGCTTGCGGTTAGTATGGTGGCGCGGCAGGTGCGTTAGCTTTTAATGTATGGTGGCTAGTTTACGGCGACTTGATTGGTCAAGAAGGGGCCGACCAAACATAAGGCGCGGCCACACCTCCCAGCGCTCATGGCGCATTTTAAAGTGACCACGATTGGTCGGTAAGAAGGAGAGGGTCGGCCAAGCATGGGCGTGGATACACTTATGGTGTGAGTGTGGCGGCTTTAGAGCAACCTGATTGGTCGAGGGAGATGGGGCGGTTTAGGATGGGGCGTGGCCAATGGCGCCGGTTGGCCTAAGGCATGGCCACACCTCCTTTTTGCTGCTGCTCCTATCCTGCGGCTCCTTGTTTTTCGATTAAGGCAAGATTTTGCACTGCTAATCCATGGCGGATTAATTACCTAGTTTGTCTAGGATAATTTGGAAACTAGCAAGGTGCGATATCTTTCACTTGTAGGTGCAAAACCCTAACTTTTGCAAATTAGTCAGGATAATTGATTGAATCTATGTGTTGACACAGAGTTCTTTTAAGTTCATTGTCAGGGAGCAGCATGCTTTCTGATTGAATACCTTATGCAAAGACCTTATCCTTGATACTTGAAAATTCGTGCTACTCTGCTGCGATTGAACACAAATTGTCATGTCATATCAACATTAAGGGTTCAGCCGGGAACATAACACAAAAAGTATTCATAGGAACTTATATTAAGTGAATATAAAAAGGGCAGAAATTCCTGAGAATATCGGGATGGTTGCTACATGCGCCGGTCCGGATAAATTTCATGTAAATATATTGAACGTCAATAAATATGTCGGTGGAGAGGTTAACACTCACGGCTTCATTTTCCTTACAGTGACGTCACATCGGATGCAAGGTTTTACAATTTTAACCCTAAGCTAAAAACCACCATCAACATTAAGTCCCCTGCTTTGCTCTGGGACAAAGTGGCATTGTTGCGAGGTAAGCATGAGACAGTGACAGACAAGGATAAAATCGAAACGGCAAGTCATGAAGAGATTGTCAGAAGATTTGGCTAACCTTGTCGGAGGTATGAAGAATTTGTGATCCTTGTATGCGGCTTTGCATAAATTCGGCTTGGCCATGGGATGTTGGCATCAACGACGCACTTTGGCTACGGGACAGAGGTGTCACCCCAATTTAATGTCCATGAGCGGGCACTGGCCGGGCTAGGAAAGGTAGATGGCGCGCTTTGGCTGGATAAGGCATGATCAATGGCGTTGCTGGTTAAGGCGTGGACTATTGGCGCTGGTTTGGCCACGGACTGATGGCGCGGGTTTGGCCGCGGACTGATGGCGCTACTTTGAATGGTGAAGATGGCGTTGCATTGGTTGTGGAGCGAGTGAGGATGGAGCCATGAGCGTTAGCGCCGGCTTGCTTGGTACGCGGACTTTGGCATGGGCGTGGTGTTCTTGGCTTGGATGCGGAATGCCAGAGATGGCAACTAGCTTGGACGCGAGCTTTTGGCACTGTCTTGGCCGCGGACAATTGGCGCCATGGAGCGTTGCCTCTGCGGGCCCTGCTGCCTTCTTCAGCGCATGGCCCAAAAAGGAAACCTCCTCCTACTCAAAATCCAAAATCACTTTGCATATAAAAGGCGATGCCTAACTTTTTTTTTTTTTGTATCGTTGGCT
Organism: Papaver armeniacum; assembly: GCA_023531295.1. Classification (NCBI taxonomy): domain Eukaryota; kingdom Viridiplantae; phylum Streptophyta; class Magnoliopsida; order Ranunculales; family Papaveraceae; genus Papaver; species Papaver armeniacum. The sequence continues at coordinate 11,928 of JAJJWW010012935.1, forward strand.
TTGTTCGTGCGTCTTCATATTGCGCAAGGTGTCGATCATGAGCCGATCAATTGGAAGGATAAAGGCATCAAGAGGAAGCAAGCATATTTCGGGTATGTATTCTAACATTTCTTCCTTTGTTTGCTCCTCCATGTTGGTGTAAACCCCAGCCATAGTAACGACCTCCATGAACTTGTAAAAATACTTCAATGTGAATGATTCCTCTTTGCTAGTAGTATTGTAGTAGCGTTAGCCACGGAGAAATGAAACCAATTATTGTGTTAAGTAAGCATGTATGGGCGGACGACTTCGTTTGCTCTTTTCTCAGCTAAAACCTATATGTAGGGTTTCCTTTTGTCCATGGGCACAATTCCGTGCCAAGCGTAACTTGGCGAGGGAATACTTCCCATGGATTTACATGTTCCCAGCGGCATTGTCTAGTTTCGACCAAGAGCATATCTCGCGACATCACATGTATCCCGTTGAGCGAGGCATCGGTCCCCAGTCCTTTTAGCCGTGAGTGCCATGCCATGTGGCCAAAGGAAAATCTTCCCGTAGAAAATTTGTTGTTGGCTCTTGATTATTGTACCCAGACCCTGAAAGCAGTTCTGCCACCGCACCGAGAAGTGCTAACAACTCCAAGTCGAATACAGATGATGAGTTCTTTACGAAGTCTGCTACGGTTACAAGGACCCATCCCAAATTCGTGGCAACTCTTCCGATCGATTGGGAACGATGGAGAAGTCCCATCGCCATCCGGGCGTATAATGAGGTTTTGCCTTCGAGAAGAAAGAGTATCTCGGGGCTTTTCCCATAGACTTCAAAATCTGGTCATAGTCCATTGCGCTCTTATAACAAATGGATGAAATTCATGATGAGCGAGACCATGTAAGAGCTAATCGATTTGGGCGCAAATCGTGAATGCTATCATGGCTTCGCAACACTTCAAATCGGGAAAGACATATTGCCAGCTTGATTACTTTCATCTCCGAGATGGTGTCCAGGAAACTCACACGGCTATATGTAGATGGGATGAGATGACTATTTCCTTGGAAAGCTTGGTCGATTCTGTTGAGTCTTCCAATAATTGGGAAACTTGACGTTGTCTTGTACGAGAAGAAGAAGAAATACATGCCGCTTTGGTCACGAAAGCAACATGATATGTTCAAAGAATTATGAGGAAAAGTGTTGATAAACTCGGGTGGGTGTATTACGAGTGGTTCCCATGATGAGCGGAGTCGGATCAAGTCTTGGATGATACACTCCATGTTGTTGCATTTTTAATTTTGTGGCTATCCAGAGACATTTTTGATGATGGCCTGCAAGAAGGAGATAAGGCAGAAGCTCATCAAATTTGCTATCAAACTAGCAAAGGCGTTGGTATTCCCATCGGTAGTTTGTTTCTTGGCTCTTTGTACACCCATCCGGATCGCTTGGTAGCGGACATGTATGTCTCTAATGGGTTCATGAAAGTAGACTCGTATATCCATGTCGCCTTTCTCAAGCATGGTGATAGGGTGTAGAATACATCCTAGTTATTATCTATTGTTTATGCTTTCTTTGCTATTTTTCGTGTGAATTTTGTATTTTACGCTTGTTTTGAGTTTTGTAGCTACTTTGGAGTCGCACGGAGGAAAAGAAGAAGAAATTACCCAATTTGAGAAAAAGGGGCAAAATTGTCATTTCATAGGCGATTACTATCCTGGAGCCGGCCCAATGTTAAGGGGCAACCACAGCTGGAAGAAGGAGTATTAAAGACAGATTTCACCGAGGATAAGGGGCTGAAACTTGGTTACCCTTATCGTAAGGGCCCGAGTACCAATATCATGCCCCCAAATCTCTCCGACCCTAAATCGAGAAGAGATTTCTTCTCAATCATTCTCTTACCCGCTTCACCCGAAAGTGAGAAAAGCTTTGGCTGTTGTTATGGCGAGAGAACTAAATCGAGAAAAAAAGTAAATCGGCTTGTGAAATGACGAGAATTGGAAAGATTGAGAGCCGAATTTGTGTTCAAATTGATTCGTGGAGATGAAGAAGAACAACGGGTTTTGAGCGAATTACAGAGTGAGAAATCGGTGTTAGCCGAGACAAAGTGAAGTTCTTCTTGTGAAGCTCGAGATCTCGAGATGGGTTTTGAGAGAAATAAGAACTTGGCGATCTTCATTGCGATTACGGCGATGTGAGATGGGTTCGATGCGGAGGTGAAGTGTAGGCTGCCGCCTGTGAGGTGATCGAGATCCCGAGAAGAAGATGCAGCTATTCTGAGAACAAGAAAGGGGAAAGGGATTGCGTGAGTTATTACCGCCATGAAAGAAAAGCTAGGGTTCGAATGGGTTTGTGAAGATGACGGAATTGGTTTTCTTTTCCGTCACAATTGAAGGGAACAGACTAAGGGTTTATTTGAATTGAAGATGAGCAAGATGAAGATGAATACGAGAGAGAAGCTGTTGATCTTTGTTAAAATCGAATACAAATGGGTTATGAATTGTGGTTGATTGAAAGGTGAGTAGAGATGGGTGGAAGCCTCGAGAAAGGTTCAATTGCAGGGATGAAGGGAATGAGTCTGTGAATTTGAGTTGTAAGTAGAATGGAGTTGGTAACATTGGCTTGATGTGCTATTGGTAGCTGTTGTTTGAGAACTGGAATGGTAGGTGAAGTCGAGTGAGTTTCTGAAGGTGGTGATGCTGCTGTAATGGGGTAGTGATGCGGATGGTGCAATGAAGCTACAAAGGTCGTTGGTGTTGCATTATTTGAGCTTGAATGGGAGATGATTGCAGCTCGGATGAAGTAGCAGAAGTGGAGTTGTTGTTAACCGATATGGAAGCTCGAGATGGAGGTTGCGGGATGGGTGTTGGCGATCATCAAGAGATGGAGCAGCGATGTTGAAGCCGCAAAGTGAAGTTGGAGGTAATGCCTGAGTGCGTTCATGGAGAGAAGCTACAGGTGCGTGGTCATTTGAAATGAGATTGCAGGAGTTATGGAACAGTGAGAAATGGGTGCGATTAGGCTGGTGTTCAAGTGATGCGAGCTAAGTTGTTTTCATGGGATGTGTTGGTGGTGTGGAGTGATGGTTTAACATTTGGTATGTTTATTAAAGACTTTATAGGGTTAGTTGTTATGGGTCGGTCAGAACCGGAGGATTTGTGTGTGCACTCGAATTTTAATGTGCGAGAATGAGTTAAACAATTGAAATAGGCCCAGATTGGTGGTTTTTGAAGTTATTAAAGTCGGTGTTTAGAAGTAAGGGCCATATTGGCCGGATATGAGCTGGTGAAGCTCAATGATAGTGCAACAAAACCGGATACGTGCAACATGGCCTAGGCTTAGGCTAGTTGAGACTCGACTCATGATTAGCCTCGGTGATTGGATCGACTGTGTCTGACTCTGGTTGATCCATCCGAATCGGTGTTTAACTCCCTTTGACAGTTGACCCAGCCGCTGACCCGATCCGACCCGTTGACCTGGTGATCGGCGACCTTGCCGTCCCCGAACCGATTTCCGGAACCATTGGGGCGGATTCGGCCACAATCCCGGTTTTCCGTGAGCAAAAATTCCATAATTTTCTATGGACTTCTCTCATGGGTGTGAAGACTTAGGCTAGGAATTGGATGGAGAATGGACTCAAATTTGGAAGAGAAGATGGAAGAAGAGAAGACTTGAATTTGGAAGTTGAATTCAAAGGAAAAGGATTCTAATCCTTGGAAGAGTTGGAGAATATTGAAGCCTATAAATAGAGAAGTTTTCTACATCTTTTGCAGACTTCTCTACACACACAACACTTGTGTTTTTGCTTGCTTTTCTAACATTCTTCTTTTTAATTATTTGTGTGAACTTGAAAATTCTCCTTTTAATAATTATTATTTGTGTGAATTTCAAAAACATGAGTAGCTAATTTTCTTATTGATTGAGGATGAATTCCCTAGTTCTTAACATGATTTGAGTTTTTGTTTTCAATTCTATCTTGAGATTTTTCACATGATTATCGATTGTTTTTACTAATAGGAATGTTTATTCATTCATGATTGATTGATAGATTGTTTGGAGTGCACGCTAAATTGATTTGTTAATTGATCTATATCTAGTATAAGTTAGGGAATATTGTCGTTCTCGACACTTTACACAAGTAGAAAACACGAGACCTTGGAGGGATTCCGTGGAGCGATTGTGTGTAAAAACAACGCTAGAAAGTGGACCAAGCGAACCGAGTTTAACTACTAGTACTAAACCTAAATTCATAGATCTTAATGCATTGTGTGGAATTACATCTTGTAAGCGAACCTCGGGGTGGTTCTTTTGAATAGAATCGATAAAAAGCGGACCTGTTACCTCAGGTAAGGGATTTTGGGGCTAGCTAAGCGGACTTGCTATCTCTACGGTTGGTGATAATCTGTGACTAATAACAAGTGAAATAAGAACATAACTTTAATCATTGTTTTGCAACCAAGAAGGATTCCTTGATCTTACCTCTCTTATTGCTTTCAACTTTCGATTTTAATTGCTTTGTTTATTTTCTTTGCTTTTTACACCCCCCTTTCGTGACAATTTTTACAACTAGAATCTCTTGCTCCTGTGGGAGCAGAACTTGACTTCCATTATAATATTTTTAAGTGAGTGGAAATATTGATTAATTTGATTGCACCTACGACACGCATCACATGGTTGTGGGAGCATTTCAAGCGTTACGCTCTAACAGAAAACCTCATTTCCTGATACATATGGCGGCTCTAGGATACTCCGTTGGTTGGATAAGCGTCCAAGGCACAGCTCAAAGCTTATTGATTTTCTTGACAACGCGCACGCGATTAACTTTCGTCCACTGGGCTCGGTCCCACGCCTCTATAGTTCAACTAGACACTTTTTCTTCCTTTTGAAGGTGATATTGCATTATCTTTGACGGAATATGAGTATTGGAGAAATCATGTTCTTGCGAAGGCTGCATACCGGGTATGTGCCATCTTTTCGAGAGGATCTTGTGGAGTAGTCTCTTATAACATTGATGTGGCTGCTCGACATATGGGCTTTGATCGGGGAGTCCCATTGGTAGCGTGATTCCAGATGAATTGCTACCCACCATTCTTGATTACATCGTTTTTGCAAGGTAAAAGTCTTCCCTTATTGCTCAAAGACGAAAAACCTATGCCGACTCCCAAATATAACATATTACGGAAAGATGAGTTCCTCGTCATTCATCGGTTAAATGCAGGATGTTGTGACCAAGCCACGTGGGAAAACCTTCCTCTGCGGTTCACAGCAAATCATAAATTGTTGAAACAACTTCCTTGCAAGCGAAAATCCTCTAGCTCGGATGCGAGGCATACCCCCGTAAAAAGGAGCAAAGGTGAAAAATCGATGCGGAGGTGGCTTCAATGGATTCGGCGGCCCTTGTGACTTTTCGGTTCTTTCAATATGAAAGTACGTATGATTTTCTTTCTAGCTTGGTCGAATCCCGTAGATTCTCTATTTCGGCTGGCCGACTCTTTTTCCTTTTGACTCGAGAGTAGGTCAGCAACTCGAATGTCTTTCAGGACTTGCCCAGCCAAAAGCGACGCCTCTTGAGAAAGGAGGTGGTGAGACTGAATCTCTTGAAGAAGAATCGAAGAGGAAGAAAGCTCGAGATCGGTGACGAGAGGAGTACTTGAATATATGACAAGTCTTCTTCCAGTGGGCCCACAAATGAGTGGGTGAGTTTTCCACTTTTTCTCTTGTATTATTTATTTATCTGAATAAATGCTCAATCAGTGATATTTACGGGGGAAGAGGTTGCTTGAAAATAACACGAGATGGAGATCCACGCATAATGAAGGTGTAACGTGTCTCCGGTCATGGAAACCGTACCGGGTAACTGGAGATGGAGGTTGATCATCATGAAGATGTTGCTGTGTCTCCACGGCGAAAACATTGTCGTGACAAGCGGGCGTGATTGCTCCCAAAGAATCTTTGCTAGCCGCACATCCGGCCGCGGGTGTCGTTTCGATCCTCCCATTTGAGGCTCCTTTTTGAGGGTCACATGTTGATTGGAGGATTAGGTGTGTGCGGCGAAGTATGCGGAGCTATATACCAAGATATGGAAGAGGTATGGGTACATCACCACGACCAGGAAGGTTGATAGTCGCTTTGCATTGGTTAAGCGTGTGGAGGAAACCTGATGCGTGTCGTAGGTGCAATCAAATTAATCAATGTTTCCTCAATTAAAAATAATATAATGGAAGTCAAGTTCGTTTCCCCACGAGGAGCAAGAGATTCTAGTTGTAAAAATTGTCACGAAGGGGGTGTAAAAAGCAAAATAAATAAACATAGCAATTAAAATTGAAAGTTGAAAGCAATAAGAGACAAAGATCAAGAATCCTTCTTCGTTACGAAACAATGAATCAAGTTATGTTCTTTTCTACTTGTTATTAGTCACAAATTATCACCAACCGTGAGGCAAAGCGACTAGATCCAGTCAACCCCTAAATCCCTTCTATCACTGGGACACGGAAGTTCTCGACTACCGGATTCTATTTACCAAACCACCTAGTAGTAGATCACTCTAGATGTAATTTAAAATAAACGCATTAAGATTTATGAACTTATTAGGTTAATATTAGTAGTTAGACTCTTAGATCAAGGTCTGCCACTAACGTTGTTTTCACACACAATTGCTCCACGGAATCCCTCCCGCAAGGTCTCGTGTTTGCTACTTATGTAAAAAGTCAAGAAGCGATTACTTATCTCCTAACTTTCACTAGCTTTAGATCAAATTAACAAATCAATTTAGCGTGCACTCAAACAATCTATCAATCAATCATGAATGTCTTTAAGATCATTCCTATTAGTAAAAACAAGCGATAATCATGTGAAAAACTTCAAGATAAAATTGAAAACAAAAACTCAAAACATAAATTAAGAACTAGGAATTCATCCTCAATCAATAATAAAATTAGCTACTCATGTTTTTAAAATTCACACAAATAATAATTAAAGGAGAATTTTCAAGTTCACACAAATAATTAAAAAGAAGAATCTTAGAAAAGCAAGCAAAAACACAAGTGATGTGTGTGTAGAGAGGTGTGTAGAAGTTGTAGAAAACTTCTCTATTTATAGGCTTCAACATTCTCCAAATCTTCCAAGGAGTAGAATCCTTTTCCTTTAGCAATTCAATTTCCAATTCCAAGCTTTTTCTCAACTCTTCCACCTTCTCTTTCCAAATTTGAATCCAATTCTCCATCAATTCCAAGCCCAAGTCTTCACACCCATGAGAGAAGTCCATAGAAAATCCCGGAATTTTTGCTCGTTGGAAAAAATGGGATTGTGGGGAAATAGTAGGAATAGTCGACGTCGGTCACACGAAAATTTCGTCCGTTAGGGAATATTCGGCACGGAATATTCAATCGGTCCTCAGTTAGGACTAACGGCCAAATGGTCAAACCGCTATCAAGCTGTTAGTCAACGGGTCAAAGAGAGGTGGAGTCGGAATCGAGGTGACATCTCATTCCTAATCGGTCTGGCGGGTGGATCACCGAATCAATCGGTCATCGGATCGCCGAGTCAACCGACTGGGGTAGTAATTTCACAACCTCCGTTCAATGCCGATTCCCGGCCAATTTCAGGCCTTCACTTCTGCTTCATTTCCTGTTAAGAATTCCTAGCACATACATCTATTGAGCATTTCATTCTTGCAACAAAGCTTCAGCTGCATTTACTTGTAACAGCTTCATTCATCTCGCATCTCACTAAGACAACCGTTAACTTGCATTCTTCGGTAATGCACCTTCATATCTATTCTCGCGGCTTCAATTCCAACTTCAGCTCTTCCCATTTTTCATTCTCATTTGCTCAAAGATACAAAACATCATTACACAAAGACCAAATTCCATCAAACCCATTGCTCCTAAGTCATAGTAATGACATCTTTGTCATCCCCTGTGTACTCTCCCAGTAGCAATTTCTTCAATTCCTTTCTTCCCCGCAATGCCAACAGTTCATGACTCAAGCCAACACCGCAATCACAGACCCACTTGTATTGATTTTAATGACATAACGTCTTTGTAGAACTTGTTAACTCCATCCACGGCTGCATAGAGCCAACATCAGCTACCTCTTCCTCCCTTATCTCGATAATCTAACTTAGAACCCATCATTCAACCACCTCGTGATGGTACCATCTCGATAATTACCACCATATTTCAATCACGACATAAATTCATCTTGACCCATTAAGCTCTTAAATCACACCCGTCTTTGTCTGGTTCATCAAGTTCGATGGCCACCAATGACACCCGGAACCCATTTGTTCTCTCGATTTGATTCATTTGCCCTATTGCCTCAACTCCATCAGCAGCACAGCATAATCAACTTCACTTTTATCAATTAGCCACAAACCCATTGTGCTCACTGCCACCAATATTCAACACAGAAGCCTTGGCATCCATTTCCTGCAATATACACAACTACCAGCTCCAGTTTCAAAACCCCATATTCAATTCCATTCTTCAACAGAAAGCTTAACCCATTCATGACTTTAAAACAATCATCAACAGCACCACCATCTATCCCTATTCTTCTCAGCCTTGAAACAACATTACCCATACATTGTCACAATGCAGAACCCCTTAATTGCATCCATCTCGGACTTCATCTCTCAACATCAAGCTTCAAACAGGCCAGGAGAACCCATCTTCGATTTCACCGTCGTTTCTTCCAGATCGAACCCCAACAACGCCATCAACTTCTCTCGCTTCTTCAATTCACCTCTCTGTGTTGAATAACGGCTCAAGAACGACTCAATTCCTCCTTTCAATCGAGCATCGGATGCAACATCAAACCCTCTTCTTCTTTTATCGCTTCATGGATATTCATCGATTCTGACGAAAACCATGGCGCAACTCAGTTCTTCTTTATCTTCCATTTCTTTCGTCTGAATTCTCGATTTAACACGTGAATGGTGCTCTCTCTTTTCTTTCTCAATTTCTCTCGATGCTTGGGTTTGTGCCTCTTGTACCGTATTTCTTGATTTGGACAAATGATTGAGAAGTCTCGATTTAGGTTTAGGTTATTAATGGGTCGGGATATTGGTACTTTCCTTATACGATAAGGGGTAACAAGTTTCCATTTTAGCCTCTGCTTTGGTTTTGTCTATAGTGCTCCTCCAAAAGACTTGTCCCTTAACATTAATAGGAGCTCCATATATCGATGCGCCTGTAAAATGACCTTTTTGCCCGTTTGGCTCAAATTAGGTAATTTTCTTCTTCTTTTCATCCGTGTGACTCCAAAGTAGCTACAAACTCAAAACAAGCGTAAAATACATAATTTACGGGGAAAAATAGCAAAGAAAGCATAAACAATAGATAGTAAATAGGATGTATTCTACACCCTATCAAATTCCCCCACACTTAGACTTTGCTAGTCCTCGAGCAAATCAAACTAAAAACTCACAA
>JAJJWW010012936.1:0-235159 GCA_023531295.1 Papaver armeniacum
TTAACCTTATTTTTTCTAAATGGCTAATATGCCCTTGGTTAATTAATATTAAAATTCCGATTAGGTTAATTAATTGAGTTTAGATTAAAATTTTCAAATTATGAATTGAGAGATTAACCTTTTGATCCGTCTTATGAGTTCGATTTGATCCAAAAATTTTGTTTTGAAAATATGAAAGGCCGGCAGGTCCAGGTTTGAATAAAGTGTCGGCTATAATATAGTAGGCATGGTATTTGTTTGAATAAAATGCCACCAATTTAAATGGCATGGTCCTTGGATGAATAAAACGCCCGACTGTTTTTGGCGGGAAGGGTCTTTGAATGAAGATTATGCCGAACATTATAATGATGACAGTAATTGGCGTATGTGTAGCCTGTGATGTTAAGGATTTATAACCATGTCTATTACATTTACATATACCAAACATAAAATAGAATATCGGAAGATCTAATTCACTTTACTCATGCAATTTTGGTTACTACATTGATTGAAACGGAGGGTTTACATAGAGGTCTACCCACAAAACCTATACAAAACTTCTAAAGCCATCAATCTTCCTCATCCAAGACGATCGGCATCCAAGTACTCAGGGTTATCCTCCGGGATTCTTTGCGCCAAGAAGTGATAGCTTGCATCGAACGCGAATGCTTCCCCCTTTTCCTCCAAGTAGCGCTTTCACGACTTCATGCTACAAAAACACAAAAACAAACTTACATATGTTAGTTGTGTTTCATTGGAAGATAAAACAACATGGGTTGCGTAAAAAAAACCACAAAATTGCTTACAAATTGTGCAATGGACAAGATGAAGGGGCGAGTGTTAAAAATCCGAGGTTGGAGAGCCAAAAAGCAAGTATCGCGTTTTCGATGACTAGGTGCCTTTCGTGGACTTGTTGAATACTTCTTCCATTAGGATTACCAAACTCGCCGCAAAATTTGTTGTGTACCCTAGCCCAAAGGTCGTGGAATCCTCCCTTTCGGAGGATTGACGTCTAAGTCGATTTTCCGCATACCATGCTTTGGTGATTGCCAAATCTTCATTTGAATCAAATGAAGTCATTGTTGTTTAGCTATTGGGTGAGTTTGATGGATTGTATGATGATATGAGCTTTGGAGAGTATATGAAACTATTTGTATGTTGTTTTGTAGAGAGAATTAGTGTATTTATATGATGGTGTCCAAATTTGGCCGTTATAGTGCCCCAAAAGACAAGTCAATCAATGAAATTGTACTTGCCAAAAATTTGAATTTTGAATTACTTGAAGTAGCGATTATTTTTTTCTCAATATCCGGCTATGACACGGTGGAATGGTATAAATTTAAAACCATGCCAGGCGTTATGATGGTTTTGGCATCAGTAAATCATTTTCTTTCACAATACGCCGGCAATATATTTTGAAGTTTTACCGCCGTGATGATATGGTCGGAAGGGTATAAATTTAAAACCATGCCAGCGTTATGATGGTTTTGGCATCGAGAAGGTATTTTCTGTAACAAAATGAAAACTTATTCGAAAAACATAATACAGCCGACCCGGGTATGCAAGCATTTTTCATTTGTGAGAAGGTAGTGATCGACACTTAAAAAACCTTGCTGCCTGGTATGGTCGGCATGGTGAATTAAAAGAACCTTATCGTCTATTTGTCTTGAAACTTTTATGTAGCTAAACAAAACTTTCATTCAACAATTAGAAATCAAACACATGTTGTCCAAAATAAGAAAACATGTCCCATAAACCTTAAAAAACCATTTGTCCAACCATTAACCTTGACATTTGTCCAACCCAACATAAAGAAATAAACTAGAGACTGCATTCATTCACCACGAGCACGACCACGACCACGACCTCGGCCCCGTTTAAGAACACCAAGACTACTACTACCTTCACCACCACGACCACTACGAGCCCTCTTTTTGTCAAAGATTCATCTTGGCTTGTGCTTCCCTCCGGCCTTTTCTTCCTCTTTACTTCAAAGATCGACTTGCTTGAACATTTCATGGGCATCCTCATTGTCAATATTGCTAGCATAGTGAATGTACTTGGTTTGCTCTTCAATCGACAAAGGCTCTCCTCTTTCTCTCGCGCAACACAACAACTTCACAAAGGTCTTCAAATGCCCCTTCTATTTTCGGTTAAACAACAAACAATTAATAGAATTATTCGATAATGTAATCTTAAAACAGTAAGAGCTACTCCAAAATACTTACAAGGAAGTTAGGAATTGTTGTTGATTCATTCGATGCCATCTTCCTCTTACGAGCCAATTGTTCACCAGTCATTTCCCTAATCACAGTAGGACGAGCCCAACCCAAGTACCACGACATGTATCTCTCCCCGAGCTTCATGACCTTGGTCACCTCGTCCAAAAGACTCGTATCGACTTTGCGGTCAAGTCTTTCGTTCCAATGTCCTAGAGTTGGGGTGGAGCGTAGCGACGTTAATAGTTTTTGGGATGTGCTGCAGAGTCCCTCCCTTAACACTTTAAAGAAAGGCTCAAGATCGAAATGGGGTTCTTCTTGGACGTAACCCAATTGTCGCATTACCCGATGTGGATCGTACATTGAAAATCCATGGGAGAACAACAAGGGTCCGTAGTATAATGCAACATCATCTCTCCTTTGGATTAAACCTTGATTTCTAGCATCTCGATAAGGATCAAATATTACCTCATCCGCAGTCAATTTGTCCAAGGCGATTCGCACGTTAATAAGAAGCTGCGGCATATCCTTTTCCTGAGCACCCTTAAAACTGTATCTTTGCGCTCTTGGCTTATCAATCGCAAGCTTTTCATTCACTTTGACGTGGGAGTTGGTTTTCACCAAAGTAGGGAAGTGCTCGTATATCCAAACCTATGCAAACACAAAGTTTAGTAAGAATCAAACATTACAAGCATTTGGAAAATATAAATGATTTAGACAATACAATTACACGGAAGAGACATATGTTTCGTTAACTTGCGCATGAGTGCCCTTGAAGCCTTTGTCAACTCATTGTTCAAGAAGGCGACCACCGCAGCATTCCCAAGAATACTCATGAATCTTATCTAAGGGATCCAATAGTTGCAAATAACTGGCGTCGACCAAGCTTCCAGAACTGTCGGGGAAGATACATCTGCCCAGGACGTAGAGCAAATAACCTGACGCGGTAGCATTGATTCGCACGGTTCACCCTTCCTTCCACATCAAAGATTTTCTTGGTCCTGCACAATGTATCCCTCACTTCTCTTCGATTAAACTTCTTGCTTAGATTACCATCCTTCATCGCAAGCATAGACTCCGTCTTAATCGATCCCAACCGAACAAAGTGTTGGTCAATTTGAAGATATCGTCCCAAGAAATGTTATTATCGAAGCCCTCACTGATCGCTTTTCCCTCAACCTCGAGGCCTAGAATTTGATGAGCATCATCGGGAGTTATCGGCATCTCACCAAATGGGAATAACATTGTATCGGTCTCTCCGTAGAACCTCTGCAGGAATGCGGATACTGGTAACTCTATCATACTCAACATTCGAACTCTCCACCGCAGCAACAACCCGGAGTTCTTGACAATCACTTTCACCTCCTCACATTCATCCTCAAGATCCCAAGTCTTAGTCACCGAACATGAAGCTTGGCGCCTCATGAGACGGATAGCATGCTTGTGATCCTAAATACCAAAAACACAAAATGAAAAGAAATACAAATACTTGACACAAATTTAAGATAGTTACACACTTAAATGAAAAACAAAGACGGATTGAGATTACTTACGATAGTATTTTGATTTCACATGCCCACGAGTCTTTGTATCCAAAAAGAACACGTCCACCATCTTCTCGGGGTCCCCCGGAAGCTCGTTTGGTTTCAATTTAATCTTCAATTCAGAGGGAGGCATGTGGGAATTATTTGGTTTAGTGATAACCCTTTTCTTCTTCGGTTGCACTAGTACTTGCAGCTTGGGTTTGTTCCCCAACTTCTTCTTCTTCTTCTTGTTCCACTGCCTCTTCAACAATTTCATCTTCGATATCCTTATCTTTATCTTCATTACCATCATCATCATCATCATCATCATCATTACCTCCTCCAACATTAGGCATGTCCTGATCACCATCATCATCATCATTGTTACCTCCTCCAGCAGCCGAAGTTCTTTCATCAACATCATCATCATCACCTCTTCTACCAGATGGAATTGATTGATCTTCATCCTGGAGTCTCGTCGAATCACCGGGTTACGATGGTGGTTGATAATCATCATTAAGACACACGGATCTTTGTCGTTCCCGCCACAACGTATGCCCTCGATGTCTTGAAGTCAAGAGTTTGTCACCAACACGAGGAGGTCTTGAAGGAGGACTAAGAGCTTTCGAGAGCTTTCTTGTTTGCCTTTGCAACCCGAACAAGAACAATTAAGAAAAAAAAAATAAGTCGGAAGGCTCAACATATATAACCATTCGGGCGGACTAAGGTCGGAAGGGTCGATATCTAAACATCAATAGGCTAAACAAGGGTGGGAGGGTTTTATTCCAATAACCCGCCGACTTTTAACAACTATGGTTGGGTTTTCAACTACAAACGCCGCGACGTATATAATAAAAACAACATAGGCTAACATAACGCGAGCGTTGTATTATTTAGATACCATTCAGACATTTATCATTCAAGGCATCGGAGACGCTAAAAATCGAAAATCCGTAAAGCAAGTTTAAAATTTTTAACCAACCCGCTTAAAAATAAAATTTTCGCCGCGAAGATTATAGGTTGAATAACATCCCGACCCCGTGAAAGCTTGATTCAATAACTAAACCGTAGGCATGATATTCAACCAAAGAGCATCCCGTGGATTACTAAATATGAAATCCCGCAAGGTCGTGAAACAAACAACATGCGGCTAAATAACTTGAAAATCAAAGAATCGATTTTTCGACCTAATTTGACATGCAAACATGAAATCGAAGTACTAGAGTGAGTTTAAGTAGGCCCTTACTTTCTTAATCGCACCATTTCTTCGTTTTGAGCGGGTTCAATCTCTTCTTCTTCAACGGTTTTTTTCTTCTCTTTTTGTTGAACTAATTTTGCAATTTCAGTGGTTGTATTGATTGGGTTTGCGATTGGCGCCTTTCATACGAGTTCCCTTACGTTGTGGTGGTTCCATTGTTGAAGATTACTCGGAGTTTTCGAATCGACGATGTTAACGAATTAATCGAGTTTTGGTGGTGGTGGTGGGGAAGGAGAGAAGGTGTGGTTGGTTATGGAAGAGAAGAAGAGAAGAAGGAAGATGAAAATAAAAAAAAGCGATTATGGTAATAGAATTATAAAGGTCAAGGGTAGTATTGTAACTTCAACCAAATTTGACCTCCCCCTAGTAAGGTCACATGTCCACTTAAAATTGGGTATACCCCAATTAGTTTTGGTATACCCCAATCTCGCCAGGTTACTCTTTTATTATTTTATTCTTTTCATGGAACAAAACCAAAATAAAACGAAACTTAATAATTTATACTCCATGTACGTTTTTCTTGTCTTAAATTAAAAAAACATATTTGGTATCTCAAATAAATAGATCAGAATTACGTTTGAGTCTTCTTCACGCTAAATGGATGAGGAGGAGAAGTCTGTCTACCTTCGATAAACCAGCACTATAAAGAACCAACCCCTTGTCATTACATTTTCATCTCCGAAAAACTCAACACTCTCCATTTCCTCCTCCTTCCTGTAATCTCTCTCCAATCTTTAATTTCTAGATGGATTTAGTTAAATCCTCAACATGGGTTTTCTAAATTCATCTTGATTTTATTGAGAGAAACCAAGTTTTGAAGTTGAAGTTGAAATTTTCATTCAGAATTTGCATATATATATATATATGGAGAAAATGAATTTTGTCAAGAATGGTATTATCAGATTACCTCCTGGTTTTAGATTTCATCCAACTGATGAAGAACTTGTTGTTCAATATCTAAGAAGAAAGGTTTTCCTTTGCCCATTACCTGCTTCAATCATTCCTGAAATTGATGTTTCTAAGTTTGATCCTTGGGATTTACCAGGTATATTCTTGTTCCGGTTTTCCTAGAACCAACGTTTACTTGGATTTCTTTTTTTCTTTTTTGATAGTAATGTAATTCCTATTTGTTTCTTGTGCAGGGGACTGGGAACAAGAGAGGTATTATTTCAGTACTAGAGAAGCTAAATACAGGAATGGTAATAGAACCAACAGAGCTACTGGTTCTGGATACTGGAAAGCTACTGGTTTAGACAAACAAATTTTAGTTTCAAAGGGTAATGTAATTGTAGGAATGAAAAAAACACTTGTTTTCTATAGAGGTAAACCTCCAAATGGTACTAGAACTGACTGGATTATGCATGAATATCGTCTTGCCGGTGCCGGTACGAAACTTGCCAGCAATCAAGTGAGTAGTAGTGCTCTTTGCAGCTTAACTAATTTTCTTGCAAACCAATATGATTATGGTTGCAAATTCTTGCAAACTGCACAACACCAAGTTTGCACTGTTAAGCACCCATTTTTAGAAATGCACTAATTTCATGTTCTTGCATATGTTTGTAGAGCGCAACTGTACAAATGGAGGAGGATTGGGTACTCTGCCGAATATTTCTAAAGAAGCGGAACTCGAAAAATGGCGAGGATGTGATCACTAATGGGTTGGTCACTAAGCCAGTTGGTTTTATTGATTTTATGAACCAAGACAGGGCTGTTGTTGTTAGACCTGCATCTTCGACCTCGTCTTCGTCGGCATCAAGTGGTGTTACCACCGACGTCACATCTACGGCAACTGATAGTGATGAGAACAATAGCTGCAATAGTATGTCTCCGCTTCCTTGTAGGAAAAAGCCTTGAAAAGTTGTTCTTTTTTTTTCTCCTTTTTTTCTTTTCTAAATTTATTTTTAAGAGTGTGTATCAGGAATGAATTGGTTATGGAATACAACCATGACCCAATCAGAAATAACCAATCCCCACGAATTAACTCTAGTTTTAATCACTCTTTTTGTTTCTTTTCTTATTGTCTTTTGAGTTATTTCTTAAGAAACAAGAGAACCCTAAACAAGACAACAATTACCATGAAAATGTCTTAGTTATTGTTTGGAGAAGTAGTTAAATTTGAGAAATGGGTGCATTGTAAGCAAACCCAAAGTCATAAATTGGATTGAGTGACATGCATGTTCATTATGAGACTCTAAAACTGCAACAAAGGAGAAGTTATAGCACTTATTACACTCAAGTCTACAGAGCTATTATTCTTTTTATCAAAAAGTTTGATAATTTTATAAGAAAGATGCTCTATATAAAGGAAAAGAAAGATAAGAGGAAAAAAGAAGAGGAATCTATTAAAGGAAAAATGAAGGAAAGATTTATTTATCACTTGAAAAATTATGTCAAAGACAAGCTTTTTGGCAACCACAAAGAAGAAAAGTTTGAAAACAATAACATGTTGCACATGGGATTCACCTAAAACCCTCTCTGTTAAAGTGATTTATTCTCAAAAGAACTTCATACCAAAATACATGTTCAAATGCACAAGCAATTTGGAATTGGAATACTCTTTCAGTTGATTCCATGTAAAATTGTTTTCGTGTTGGATTTTAATTCCAGAAAGAGATGCTAAAGATAAGTAAATTCCGAAGAAGAAACAATGAGGAATTTTCGAAAAAAACAGTCACTCAGAGGCTAACAGAAATTGAACCCCAACTATGGTGCAACAAAATCAATGAAATGCATTATGTTCTGCAAGAGATGTAACTTATTGGGGTAAGAATATAAAAATGCATGAATGTTTGCCATACTTACAACACATTATAAAGAAACCTAACACAAAAATGATAATGCTTTGCAATTATGATTCCCAACTTCACATAAAGATTTAAAAACAGGACAATCAACAGAGGAGATTCTATCTCATTATTAGTCAATGACTCTGCTGCATCAAATGCTTTGAATTTTTGCTAGATTTTTTTTTTAAAAAAAGAATGCAGTATGTAAGAAATATAATGATAATAAAGAAATGATTTGTATCAGATATACATGATGATTTAGTGCTTTAGATTATGATAAAGGGAAAAACTATGCAATAATTATCACATCAACACTTTCTGGAAGTTTTTTTTTTTTTTTTTTTACAGTAAGCAACTTTTAATTGTTAGGAGTATAAGCATAGACTGGTCACTAACCAAGGAATACTAAACAGAAACAGTATGTGTACAGAAGAAGCAAGCTTGTGAGCTGTGACTAGCTAAGCTAGGTGTCTACATACAAATTCCTATTTGCCTATCATGTTTAGGATCTCAACCTACACTGAGTTCAGTCAATTTAGCGAAACTTTTCCAAGTCATGTACGAACGGCAGACACCCAAGTCAGTCAAAGATGAAGACTTTCCAAGTAGAAGATGTTCCAGGATGAGAAATCAACCGAATCAAACTATCATAACCATCCAAAGCCATGACAAGAGAAACATGATGTTATCAAAGCACCCACATCAAGTTTTTGGGGTCAAGAAGAAACTCTTCAGGGGCAACTGACATGTGTAATGCAGAGACTGGAAGGACGGTTAATCACTGTCTAATGTGAGATTAGAGATTAATTAAACCCTAACAATAACAGTTAAGAGACAAACATGGCAGAATCAGACAGATTAAAAAAATGAAAAGAGAGAAAAAAAAAAAAAAAAAACAATTGCTTATGTTTCTTGTGATATTGGTTTTAGAATCACATAATTAAGGCTGTTGAGTTGAGGTTCTTCACGTCACCTTCTTTTTCATTTTCTGCATTTATATATACCCCCACCACCACGAGAGAAGTTGGACAAAGAGAGAGCCCAATGGATTGGATTGATGAGTGTTAATCTCAATCTCCTCTATCTCTCTTGTGAGTTGTGGTAGACCACACCCACTAATTAATTAGGGTTTTACAAGTTTCACCTAATCAAGTCAATCACATAAAAAGGAAAAATAATAAATAAATTAAGCAATCAAACTCAACTGTGAAACAAAGATTAAGAAGAGATGTTTTGTTCGTTTAAGACTTTGTAGTTGAAGGGTAATTTGGGTATTTAAGAAAGACATAAACCTACCCCTGTCTGTATTTTAAGATGTGTATTTATCATCACAACAGTCAACAACTCTTCATATGGCTCTAGTGATATCAGATCTCAAATTTTTCTAGGGTTGCAAATACGCTAATAATTGACGGTGTAACGCCTATGTGAAAACAGTGACTGCTTTAGAAAAAGGGAAAAAAAAAAACAGTTACGATATGAGGGTGTTTAAGCAGTTTCAGGAAGAGAGCTATCAGTTATGTTTTTTAAGTTCACAAAAGTGTCAAACATAATCCTCTTATATGATAAGTACTGTAAGAGAAAACAACTTGGCAACAGAACAGACCTCAATTATTGATCTAAGAGCAAACTAAAAACATTAAAAATGAAGAACCAGATCTTAGCATCGTAAAATGAAAAGAGTGAATTAGGTAGTAAATCAGCTTGAAAAACATAATGAAGCCTGAAGCGTTTCTAAGGTTCACAGGCATCCATGACAAAGAAATTTACCTACATGTTTGCTAATGATCTGAGTTCATCCGAAGAAGTCATTGTCACTATAAGGACTTCTCATCCATTAGTTCCAATAATGCTACCAGTAGAATTTTAAATGTCTGCAAACCCTTGATTGCTGACTGAAACTTCATGAAACTCAAGTTCAAGCAGTTAAAGCAGGCTGCACTAACTTAAGATAAAAAACCAAGACTTCCAGAGTTCTTCATTTTTTCTCAAAACCTTCAGCGGTAAAATGCCTTGAAGAGACATGATTTCATGATCTTCTGCCTAGAAATTAGACTTCCAAAGAGACTACACAATGTAAAACACCAAACAACTCTGCCTAATAAACCTGAATGTATCAAAATCGAAGATGCATATCAAACCTTAAGGTCCCTAACAACCAAGAAGCTAAAATGTGATGGCAGCACAACATACGACGTGATGCGTTGGACAATGGACATTCAAACTTATATCAGCTCAACAAACAACTAAGTAAAAAAAAAAATTATTTTTCTTTTACACTCGAAAACTAACTTGCATGAAAAATTCTTGAACATACTAGGTTCAGATACGAATATCTACAAACAAAGAAAAAGACCCTTAATCTTCATCACACTTGGATAAACATTCATAGATCAAAAAGAACCAAACAGCTAGTGAAAAATTCAATTCAAGTTTCATTTGTAAGCTGAAAAGATTTATGTATCATGCAGCTCATAATGGACAAAAAACATCCTCCTGGCTCACAATTTCCTATTTTACTCACTTTGCTGCTTAAGTAAGGCTATGTGCTGTTGCTGCTTTTTTCCTCCTTTTGAGTACCCCCAGATACCGCAGATCCTGAAGGAGGTTCAGCAGACAATGCCTTCAAGACTGCCTCATTCTGCAAAATCAGTCAAACATGTAGTCTAGTTAAAGTCCTAATAAACAACCTATGCCTACCCTACCCAAAACATCGTATTATACAATTCCTATCATATCTGACATTCACAAGAAAAATACAGTAAAGCTCCTCGTAGTGAGTAATGCTACAATTGTTAGTAGTTTGCATCAATCCTCTAGAAAAACCAAGCAAAAACAGTGTAAGATTCTCTTCACCCTATAAACTGAAAATTTCAGTGCACCTTGCCAGCATGAAATTAAAATAAAGCGTGGTATCGTTTACTATAAAACACAGACATTTTTCCCACTTTACGTCATGCACATTTTTCAATTGGGTATAAACCTAAGCCTACAGAATAAAACAACATCTTTATAAGATGGAAGACACCGAAAATGTTGCATCTGGGCAAAGCCTGAACAGTTCGACAGAAACTTAGTGTGCTACGCTTTCAGTTTCGAATTTCAATTAGGATTCTATCCCGACAGTGTTGTAAACTAACTGTTTTAACACCTTCATCCTAAGGGGGTGTTAGAAGTTACCAAATTCAAGTTCAAGGTTACATAATCATTACGATATGTTTTTGAAGACACCGCAATGATAGTACTAGCAGTTACGTGAGTTAGAGTTGGATGTCGGTTATTAAGATTGGTCCTGCTAGACATGCCTAATTGCCTACACAAAATCCATTCACAACGTATTTCATACGTACTTTTCCTCTCTATGTCTCTATACCATATCCTAATAGTTCATAAATCAGTATTGCCAGTTACAAGTCCAACCGCAACTAATGTGACTAAAGTTTCGAACATCGATACCCAAATATGTTGGTGCTTCCAAGAGATGCTCATACAAATTACTAGGACAGCCTATTATACGAGTGAGTATTTGCCTAAAAATACCCTGAAGGGCCTGAACTCAAGTGCATATTATGGCAAAACCTAACTCACTTGCTCACTTACTCACAGAACAACAAATGAAACAGAAGTGTAACCTCAACTTCGACTATATAAATTTGCACCAAATCACTAACCCAATACAATCATTCGTTCTGAAGGTAAACCTAAATCACCAATTTCAAACAAAATACAACGAAGAGATGGAATATTGTTGGCAAACGCCTAAAACCCTAGATCATAAAAAGGAACAGAATGGTTAGTTTTACCTGCCAAACCCTAAGAAGTCTCTTCTTGGCATTTGCTTTTCTAGTAGGAGTAAGCTTTATCTTCTTCCAGACCTTCCCACCTGAGTCGTGCTTCTTCACTATCTCCAGAAACCTTGTCCCCCAAAATGCACCCGCCATCTCTCTCTCACTCTCTTTTCACTATCGCTGGAAGTTATGAAAATGAGATACACCGGGACATCCCTCCTTGGTTTGGCGAATGAGGCGGTGAATGGCCCCGTTTGGTACTTGTTGTTTTTTTTTTTTTTTTCCTTTTTTTTTTAAATAACAAACTAAGCTCTAACAACGTATTACTACATTAATTGAATAGGTTGCCGTGCTAACCTACCAACGAGCCTCATGGGGAACCTAGTCCATCTCGTAAATAAATAGAATCACTAATTATTATTATTTTTGTTTGTTTTTAAATAGAATCGTTAAGAAATTGAAGAGAGTCACGCTAAAAGCTGGGCTCCAACACAACCACTTTTTTTCTTCTTCACAAAAACAGTGTAAGGATGTTCAATGTAATCAATCTCTGCGAGATCTCGTAAAGATTTTCGGTCTAGGTCTGTGGCCGAGACAACTCTATTAATCTTAGCTAGGTTAGTGGCCGAGACAACTCTATTAATCTTAGCTAGATTGAGATAGGCGAGAAACTTGCCGAGATTCCACCGAGATATGGTTGAATTCTTGTCGAGACAAGAAACCCGATCCTTTTTCACTTTTTAAAAAATGGTATTGTTATTTTGTATCAGATTAATATGTAAAGTGTGCAAAATACTTGACATATATATTATGGGTAGAAAATTTGATAACAAAGGTTTCGAGAATCTTGTGAAATGAGCTTATCTCGGTGTCTCGGTCCCAACCGAGGCAAAATCGAGTCCCGAGATGCACTACTTTGGGTTGGTTGTGGCCTAGTATTACAGATCATGCAAGTGACGCATAATGATTGCGCGTTTTAGTGTTGCAGGCCAAGTCAGTACTCCGTCGTAATGGCGCAATGCAAAGCCATAATATCGGTATCCTGTATAGACTGTCAAGTGCTAAGAATGGCATAACCCCGCACGGCCAGTGAAGCACAAAGGTAGCGCTACACTGTAAAGACATTTGGCTAAGTAATGAAGCTTATTGGCCGACACAAGGAGGCTTCATTGATGGAAAGGCAAGACGAGGCCAAAGTTGACAGATGCAACATGCGATGTTGGCATTAAGGCATATCCATGGAAAGTTGGCCCAAACTCAAGGATGATGCTAGAAGGTAGAATAGGCCAAAAGTTGGTCTATGGCATTAGTTCAAGGCTGGCCAAAGCTTGAACAGTGCAAACAAGCTAGCAATGCAAGAGTGGCATTGTTATTGTCAAGCAAATTGGCTAAGTAAAGCATATGACGCATAAGCAACCAAAATGAGCTTAAGGAGTCGGCCTCGATGATTGAAGAACAAGGATTGTCCGTGCATTATCTTAGAGTGATAACCATGCAGGGCCAAGATAGCTGAGCATTTGATCAAGGCAGAATTCGGTAAAGCACAACAGTTGTGCAATACGGCTCAAGTGAGGGTTACAAGTTGGTTATTGGCTTCACAAGCGTGTCAAAGGTGCGAGACGAGTTAGAAGTGTTATGAAATGAGTTCATAACCTTATTAGAGTGTCATTAACTGTTCAATACAAGCGTGGCTTCAATCTGCAAGACAACACAAAAGGTGGCAGTTGAAAAGCAGATTGGCGGTTAGGAAAACTACCTGTGGACATGTGGCTGTCTGTAGGATGTGCAAGCGGTTGAACACAGTTTTGGCCTGATATTTAGCATGTATAAATATCTTAGAGATCAATAAGAACAGTGTTGTTCAATTGAGAGAAGAACCACTGATTGTAGAGAGTGTTAAGGCATTCACCAAGAGGGTGAATGGCATGTTTGGTACATATGATGGACTGTTTTGTATAATCTTCCTTAATGTTATGAAATGGGTTTATTGTGTTAGTTCTTTGTGTTCATTGTTTTGCTAATTTATGTAAGTTGGTCAATTGGTTTGATGCATGGCAGAACCTCTTATGCTTATGGGGGCATGAAGAGTTAGAGAGAAAGAAGATGAAGACTTCCATTGCGTAAGGCCTTATGAGTGAAGGCAGATGCGTACTTTGATGCAAGTATGCAAGGATGAGTGATTGTGGGTGAAGTGGATTCACTGAACCACAATCATTTTCGGTCATGTCCCATGAAAATTTTAGGCGGTTAAATGGGCGTGTGACAGCAGGTATCAGAGATGTGTTTGGGGACATAGTTGCTAATTGTTCTCTCTTTTTACTCAAGTTGGTGTCATTAGTTTGTCGAATTCAGTGAAGAATTGTTTGGGTTTCGCTAGTATGGAGACTAGAAGAAGTTGGTCTTGTGTGGAACGATCAATTGGAATGAAATTTGAAGCTTGAGGTAGCAGCATGCCATGAAAGTTTATGACAAAGGTGTCGAAATTCCAGCCCAAAGTGTTAGACGAACTTGCGAGAATCATTGAAAACCGGGTTTTCAAGTGATTGCATGACAAAACTAAAGAGTATGCTGACTTCTATGGTGCAATTCAGGTGTTAAAGTCCATGTTTCTCACAAGTATGCGAAGATAATGCATTTGGAATGCATGATTTCGTAGTGTTATCAGTAACGAGTACATTACAAGTAGTAATGGGAATTTTGGGGAAATTCCTGAATACAAAGATGTTATTGGCCTTTGTAGTGGCAAAGTTAATTGAGAACCTATCTATGTGATAGAGTTGAAGGTGGCTCATTGTAGCCAGTTGGTGGAAGGTTAAAGTTATCTCTCTCAAATGCATATACCTTGGTGGTAATGCAAAGTCTGGTTGTGAACCAGCAATTTTGTGGCAATGTGATGCCATGAAAGAAAAATTGGATGGTCAATTCTTATCTAGAATAAAGCTTATGGAAATACTAAAGAAATAAACGCAAGTTAGGGAAAAACCGATACACCACGGTCTTGCGTTTGCAAAGAGTTCTTCATTGATGCTAGATGCGCACAAGGAGTGTGCTTGCACCTAGTTTATGAGTGGGATCAGTATTCTTGGACAAGGGTGTCCAAAGACCTGTATTTGATCACAACCTCAAACGGATGTTCTTGTCGACTATAAATCAACAATTGTTGCTATTGAAGTTGATTTTGGAGAAGGGGAAAGACAAGAGTAACCAGTTGTGCATGGGCAGTAAAATTGAGTTCCAAGTTTGAAGAAGAATGCGACATTCTTCCTTCATAGAACGTAGGCAGTGGCGCCTCATTTGCAAGGATTATGGCCTTGTAAAGATTTTCCAAGGGAATTTGTCTGCGAAAGTCATTGAGTTAAATGACTTTGCTGAGCTCTATGGTGATGCTCAGAATCACCAAGTTAGCTATAGGTATGTTCCAGTTGTGCAAAGGTGCACAAGTTTGTGTCAAGATTTGGGTGCTAATTGGCATAGCAGGTATGCAATAGTAGCATGCGCCAAATGGGATTTGGGCATGTGCAAGATGCATAATGCGTGAAGAAATGCAAGTTAGGAGAATTGTAGATGCATGTGGAAAGAAGGACGAAGTAGTGGTGATGCATAAAGATGGCATGTGGCCATTATTGAAGAAATGTTCATGAAAGCTAAAGCAACATGATGGCATCAGTTTGGAGGAGTATTCAACTAAGTGTCAATTATATTATGCTTCGTTGTGGGAGTTGCATAAGAACGTTGATAAGTAGAAGAGTGCATGTGCAAAGTGAATTGCTACATTGGGGACAGTAGGTGTTGTCTCGCTTCCTTGTTTGTTGCTTAGAAGCGAAGATGAAGTCAGTATTGCAAGACTTGTTAGGTCTTACAAGTTGCAATCAGTTGGCGCGAGTATTTTCTCAAGTTTGAGTATATTTTCAGTTTGGGTCGAGTGGACCTTGGTGTTGGGAATTGTCTCTCTATGTAAGGTAGTAGTGAATGAGGGTATTTGAAACGAGAGTTCTTGTCTCTTTCGTTCAAAGTAAATCTAGTTCGCGTGGAAGATGCTACATAGCATATTAATCTAAAATATGCAATAGAAGACACTGGAAGTGAAAGGAGCAAATAGAGTTGGTGGCATAGTCGAGTTTGCTGTTGAGAGTTATGTGGAAGTGCGACAACATTTGGCAGCGATAGCATGGAGTAACGCAACAAGAATGAAGATGTAAGTCCATCAAGTATATGAGTTAAGAGTAACTCATAGTTAGGAAGAACATGATATTGTTTTTCCGCCACATTAAAGCGTAGCAGTTTGAAAAAGCAAGTGATGCTTAAAGTGCTGGTTTCAAAGGCGCGTGAAGAGGATACCTGGGCCAAAGTGACGGTGGGATGTCTCGGATATTCTAAGACATGACTATACCAAAGTCATGCATTTCAATCAAGGTGTAGCGACAATGCAAGCAATGAACAGCGAGGTGCTGGTTCTTTGGCATACAAATGATGCAAGTCCAAGAAGGTGAAGTTTGCAATATGATTTGGAGGCCGAATCTAGTGAAAGTGCTGATGTTGGCAGAGGGAAGCAAAGGCTATATATTGTGGCGCATACTAAGAGTAGTATGAAATCATAGAGTGCATACCTTAAGGCATGGCATGATTTGGAGTAGGCGCATATGATAGAAGAATGAGGACGAGTCTTTTATAAGTCCTGTTATGTTGCGTGGTGCAACTAAAGTCGGAAAATGAAGGCATAAGACTATGGCAATGATCATTGTGATCAGTTGAGAAGAATCATTACTTGTGTACACTTAGTCACAAATGATTCATGCGAAGTTCAAGAACAATTCAGGGAATTGGCAAGAGGAATTTCAAGTTTGCATTTGAGTATTGATGCATGATTTGAGTAGCCGTGTAAGCGTAGAGCACGACGTCGAGAAGTGGCTCAAGTATATGAGATCAATAGAAAAGCAGTGAAGCTAAGTGATGTTGGTGCTAAGGCATGAAAAGTTGTCATAGTGCGAAAGCAAGCAATGATTGCTGAATTTCAGAAAAGGTTCTGAAAGTGCAAGCAGCGAAGTTAAGACAAGTATGGTGTTCATACTGGGTCGCGCTCAACGAGGGTGTTGAACGGATTAGGTGGGGGAGGTCTATTACAGGTCATGAAATTGACGTATAATGATTGCGTTTTACAATATTGCATGCCAAGTCAGTACTCCGCCGTAATGGCGCAATGCAAAGCCATAATAACGGTATAATGTATAGACTGTCAAGTGCTAAGAATGACATAACCCCGTAGGGACAGTGAAGCGCAAAGGTAGCACTACACTGTAAAGACATTTGGCTAAGCAATGAATCTTATTGACCGACACAATGAGGCTTCATTGAGGGAAAGGCAAGACGAGGCCAAAGTTGACAGACGCAACATGCGATGTTGGCATTAAGGCATATCCATGGAATTGAGTTGGCCCAAACTCAAGGATGATGCGAGAAGGTATAATAGGCCAAAAGTTGGTCTATGGCATTAGTTCAAGGCTGGCCAAAGCTTGAACAGTGCAAACAAGCTAGCAATGCAAGAGTGGCATTGTTATTGTCAAGCAAATTGGCTAAGTGAAGCATATGACGCATGAGCAACCAAAATGAGCTTAAGGAGTTGTCCTCGATGATTGAAGCACAAGGATTGTCCGTGCATTATCTTAGAGTGATAAGCATACAGGGCCAAGATAGATGAGCATTGGATCAATGCAGAATTCGGTAAAGCACAACAGTTGTGCAATACGGCTCAAGTGACGGTTACAAGTTGGTTATTGGCTTCACAAGCGAGCCAAAGGTGCGAGACGAGTTGGAAGGGTTATGAAATGAGTTCATAACCTTATTAGAGTGTCCTTAACCGTTCAAGACAAGTGTGGCTTCAATTTGCGAGACAACACAAAAGGTGGCAGTTGAAAAGCAGATTGGCGGTTAAGAAAACTACATGTGGACATGTGGCTGTCTGTAGGATGTGCAAGCGGTTGCACACAGTTTTGGCCTGATCTTTAGCATGTATAAATAGCTTAGAGATCAATAAGATTTGTGTTGTTCAATTGAGAGAAGAATCACTGATTGCAGAGAGTGTTAAGGCATTCACCAATAGGGTGAATGGCCTGTTTGGTCCATGTGATGGACTGTTTTGTATAATCTTCCTTAATGCAATGAAATGGGTTTATTGTGTTAGTTCTTTGTGTTCATTGTGTTGCTGATTTATGTGAGTTGGTCAATTGGTTTGATGCATGACAGAACCTCTTATGCTTATGGGGGCATGAAGAGTTAGAGAGAAAGAAGGTGAAGACATCCGTTGCGTAAGGCCTTATGAGTGAAGGCATATGCTTACTTTGATGCAAGTATGCAAGGATGAGTGATTGTGGGTGAAGTTGATTCACTGAACCACAATCATTGTCGGTCATGTCCCATGAAAATTTTAGGCGATTAAATGGGCGTGTGACACCTAGCAAATTGCCAAGCTACTATTGGAAAAGTACGCATCGAATGAGTCTTTGTCACTAAGACTCCATCTTCGGTGATAAATATTTGTCACTGGTGATAGTGGAAACTCATTCTTACGACTACTTTAACGTAACAACAATCATTTCCCCCTCTATATATGTACCCACTAA
Source organism: Papaver armeniacum (assembly GCA_023531295.1). Classification (NCBI taxonomy): domain Eukaryota; kingdom Viridiplantae; phylum Streptophyta; class Magnoliopsida; order Ranunculales; family Papaveraceae; genus Papaver; species Papaver armeniacum. Next base: position 18,171 of record JAJJWW010012936.1, read on the forward strand.
TTTTAATTTACTTACACCACGTTTTACACAAATTTCATACTATAGACTTACAAATTCCTCAATTTAATTTACTTACATTTTGTTTTGTATATTCAATGGATTCTAATGAAGAGATGGAAACTCATATGAGTCGGTCTTAATCATACTAACAAATATATGTTCGGATATTACGACAACTTGATGATGAGTTGGACAATATAACAAATTGTTGTTGGTTTTGTTGTTACATCTGTCTTTATAACCTGCTAAAATCCATTTGCCATACATATTTTTTTTGTTTTTATTATTGTAGTGTCCATATTAAGAATTTTATGCTTGTCATAGTCACTGACAAATTTGTCTTGAGAAAGACGATTTCATTTCATCTCCGTATTCATGAATTTTTGGTCAACTGCTCTTTGTTTCTCGGTTATCAATTGATGAACCATGAACTCCTTCATATTAAAACCTTCAAGTCCTTCTTTTGGAATAATTTTATCATTAGTTTTGCTTTGTTTCTTTTTAAAAAAAAAATATTAGCAAAATCAAGATTTAAATTGGCATTTGGATTTATTACTGTTATATTTGATAAAGAAAATGGATTTAGTGAAGCGGTTTGAGGTAGATGTGATGAATCTGGTGTACAAGGAGAAAGAGATTATGGTGATCTTTCCAGTGTTTGCTGCATATTTGCTAACATCGGTGGATTATATTTGGGAAACTCTTTTAATTAATACATTGTAGTAACTTTCGCATGAGAAATTTTTTCTATGTTTGTGGTACCAATCCATTAGACACTTTCGGTCTTGTAAAAACAATTTATTAAAGATCACAAATAAAATTAAAAATTAAAAATTGGACATGTTGTATTGAAAATGAGTGGATACCTATTACACCACCAACGTTCGTTCGGGAACCAATATGAACAATCCTTGTAAGATCTAGACGTTCGGTTATGGAACTGTATTTAAAATTATTTTAACAAGGTAAAGCAAGTATATACCTGAACCGTACATGAACCGAATTCCAACAAGAACAAGTTTTTTAATCTATATTTCAAGATACGAATTCAACAAGAACGTGTCTAGTAGGTTGTTTATAGTTAAGTTAATACAGTGTAGGTTTAAATGCGTACCACTCGTGATATTTCAATTATAAAGATATTTCAATTATAAAGATATTTATAACGCAAATTAAATAATACAAAAAAAAATAAAGATATTGAACTGATATTTCAATTATAAAGATAAAAAAATATAATACAAAAATTAAATAACGCAAATTCCAGAGATCTTTGTTAACGAGGAAAACTACTTTTTATTGTAGAAAAACCCCAAACGAAACAATTTAGAAATCAACATGATTTCTTCCAATGCAAGATGTACTTGAGATTGTAGCATGAAATAAATAAAAAATTGGGTGGTGGTGGGGTGGGGTGGGGTGGGGGGTGAGGGGGAATACACTTGCCTGCTGAATCAGTTCTATACTCCATAGCTTCGAGGGATCCAAAGTTAAGGATATACGGGCTTCACTAGTTGGAACCACAGCAACTGAGATGCCCAAATCTTCGAACATTTCAAAAACCTAACCATAATAATAATGCATATCAGAATTCCTTAAAGTAACCAAGTGGAAAGCGCCAGCTTCATTTAGTTCATTACCTTAGCAGGAAGGCCAAACTGACTAAGCATTCGGGTACTGACAATTTCCAGCAAGACGTACTTGAGACTGTAGCAGTAAAAACCATGAACTCCTTATTATTAAAACCCTCAGGTCCTTCTTCTCAGGCTAATTTTATCGTCAATTTTGTTTTGTTTCTTCCAAAAAAAATAATAATCTTGTTATTAGCAAAATTGAGATTTGATTTGGCATTTGGATTTGATGTTATATTTGATAAACAAAATGTATTTGGTGAAGCGGTTGTGATGGTTGTGATGAATTTGGTGTATAAGGAGAAAAAGAGTATGGTGATCTTTCCAGTATTTGTTGCATATTTGCTAACATCGGTGGATTATATTTGGGAAACTCTTTTAATTAATATATTGTAGTAACTTTCGCATGAGAAAATTATTTTGTGTTTGTAGTGCCAATCCAACCGACACTTTCGATCATGTAAAAACAAATTTATTTAAGATCACAAATAAAATAAAAAAATTAATTTTAAAAATTGGACATGTTGTAATGAAAAGGAGTGGGTACCTATTACGCCACCAACTTTCGTTCGGGAACCTATATGAACAATCCTTGTATGATCGACGTTCGGTTACAAAATTGTATTTAAGATTGTTTTTAACAAGGTAAACCTAGTATATACTTGAATCGTTCACGAGCCGAATTCCAACAAGAACAAGTTTTGTAATTTGTATTTCAAGATACGAATTTAACAAGAACGAGTCTTGTAGATTCTTTTCAGTTTAATACTGTCTAGGTTTAAATACGTACAACCTGTGATATTTCAATTATAAAGATAAAAAAATATAATACGAAAAATGAATAACGCAGATACCAGAGATCTTTGTTAACGAGGAAAACTACAATTTGTATAAAAAACCCAAACAAAACAATTTACAGATCAAAATGAATTCTTCAAATGCAAGACGTACTTGAGGCTGTAACATGAAATATATATGTTTTGGGATAATACGCTTGCCTGTTGAATCATAATTGTACTTTCGAGCTTTGAGGGATCCAAAGTCAAAGATATACGGACTTCACTAGTCGCAACCACATCAACTGAGATGCCCAAATCTTCAAACATCTCAAGAACCTAACTAGAATAATATTACAGGACTCATCCTTATCGTGGATCTATAACAGGACTGATCCCTTCCTTTGGGGATCTATATCAGGACCGATCCCTATGTAAATCCAATGATAAAGATAAACAATCCAAACCTTACCGCACTTAAGATATCGTATCAATCCTCCACACTAAAAAAAACGCTCGTGCTAAGCGTGACCCCCGTGTCACACTTGTAATTCCTCCAAAATGATTGCAATACTTGCATTCATGGTTAGGTTTCAATTTTCAATTCTCAATTCAATCAAGTATTTCCATCTCGAGAACTCCTAAAGACACAAAGTCCCGGGTCAGCCTAAATCAGTGAGCAAAAGTGGAAACCCTAAGCAAATATTCAATAGAACATGTGCGCAAGAAGTGAATCCCATCATGATAATTACTTCTTTTATCACAAAGAATCACGTGTGGGAGGAACACCCTTGTTCCCTAGAAGATTCATTTGCAATTTTGGCAAAGGATTTAAAAAAAAAAAAAAAAAAACTTTTGTTCGGACCATCATAAATGAAAGGAAAACTTGTTGCCTGCCACCGAGTGCAAACGAACATGCTTGAAAAAGAAAAAGGAAAACCTAATCGCCAAGAGAGTCGGCCTCGCCCGCATCACCGTCGATTCTCGTCCATCACCCGTTGACGCGCCTCCTTTAATCTCTCTTCGGTTGCAGCAACAGCGCACTCCATCCCAACATCTTCGCAGAGCATCAAAGGGCATAGCAACATCAGGAGCCGCGCAGTTGCTCCCAACAAATCTAATCAAGGATTATCACGCCGTCCTCGACGGGTAATCACACTTGCCTTCATTCGAGGTCGTTCATGCTCAAGCCGCAAATCTCGTTTGCCCTTGTAACTTCTCCATGCGCATGGTTTTCTTGTCAACTTCAAAACTTCTTTCCTGGGAAGCAATGTGAATGAGCGTCTACCGCTTCCATGATGTCTAGAGAAGAAGAGGTTATGAGCACAAAAAAGAGATCATCAAATCCATTGATCAATTAATCGAAAAAAGAGATTGGATAAAGAATAAACGACGTTGAGATGATTCTTTATAATCTCACAAGTCGACTTAATCCCGTAAGGAAGAGAAGTCTCTACTTACCACCTATGAAGGCTACTAAGGATAACAATCAACAAATTATCAAATTATGTGTATAACTAAGGAATACACCCAAAAACTCAAAATCGGATCAAGATAAGGGATTGATACTCCTCACTTAATTCACCAAGAATGGAATTAAGCAACAATCCCATTTCGTGAATACATGAAATTCCTAGGTATCTCTTGCATGACCGGTCCCAATAGCAATTTGTATTTTCGGTTTTTACATATACTTTAGGGTTTATGCGATTATTTGAATATGAGTTCGCAGGGAGTACCATTTACACCACTAGCTTTTTCGTCCGAAAACCTATATGGACAAAACCTAATACAACTGCAAGTAGACCAACTGAATGATTCTTGAAAATATTTGTATAAACTTTATATCTCTACCTCTTCTCAATCAAGATCGACCAAAACCAACCAATGATGTATATATAAAAGAGCCAGTGAACCTAAATGTTAAGAGAGTACTTGGACGATCTCAAAAATCAATATCCAAGATCAATCTAGTCGTATCCAAATAATCCAATACAAATTCTTCCAAGTAACTAAACCTGTTATCCATCTTTCAAGATGCGAATTCCACAAGAAACAAGATGTTTAGTCGATTACAATTAGACGGACGTATCTACTTAGATAAAATACGTACAACCTGTGTAAATCCAATGATAAAGATAAACAATATAATGCGGAAAAGGAAAAACACAAGACACCGGAAGTTTTGTTAGCGAGGAACCGCAATCGAAAAAAACCGGGACCTCGTCCCAGGTTTGAACACAAAACTGTATTAAGACGCTACAGACACTAGCCTACTATCAGACTTCAGACTGGAATGTAGTTGAGACCGAATCCACCCTCCAAACGATTCAGTTGCAGTCGAGCTCCGTACGTCTCTTGAACCTCGCAAGGTGATAAACATATTTTTCTGTCTGATTAATTTGATCTCTTTTCTCTATTTTTTAATACTCATTTTTGTACTTATTACGGTGTTTTATGTATTTGTATGTGTTTTTGGAGAAATACAACCTAATGGAGAAAGTTGCTCGAAAAGTGATGTTTGCACCCCTGAAGAAAATTAATAAAGCCACCCAGGAAATGTGTTAAATACACCCAAGAAAAGTTATAAAGTACCCCCCCCCCCCCCCGAATTACTAAAGGCACCACGTGGGCAGCTGCTAAAGGGACACCGGGATTGGATATAGGGACACCCTCTTCTTCTCAAATTCAAAATCGAATTTTGGCAGGAAAATGTTGCAGTCACTGGGCAGAATTAGGGTTTGATTTTTAGAGTTGTTTGGAGGAGACTAACTGGCTGAATTGATTGGGATAAACACGATTGGTACGAGTGTTTGATTGGATTAGAATTGGTTGGATAATCAGACGGAAGGAAAATAGGGCAGCACGTGCACCAGAGGAGAAATACTCTGTGTGGTTGCAGTGAAGTTAACTCCTTCTAAATCGTGTATGAAGCGTGTTTGGAGTGTGTTGAGCTACAACAAACGCATGAAGGAGATAACATTTAGAAGGAAATATGGTTTTAATAACAATATTTTTTATGGCAAAGAAAATTTCATTGTCAAAGCTTACAAAAAAAAAATTGTTGTCACTGTTGTTAGGTTTTAGCGATGAGACTCAGGTTTCGCCGCCCATAAGTTTTTAGTGACTACATTTAGATATAAAATAATATTTAGTCACTGAGAAGATTTTGTAATAATATATTCTCGTCACCATTTAATTATGTTGTGACGATGCTAAAATGTTGATGTAGAATCTTTTTGGTGATAATCTATAACTTTCGTTACAAAAAAAAAGTTTATACTGACAAAATTAGAACCCACAATTGGGGGATATCAAAACTAATTGGGGGATATGAATTACTTTCCCCAACCAAAGGTGTCTGCTAAGGGGTTTTTTTTGGGCGAAAATACTAAAACACCCTTCCCTCAAAATAAAAATTAAAAAACTTTAAATCAAAAAACAAAAATATATCCCCCATTTCCATCTTCACCTCTTATTAATGAACCCACAATTGGGGGATTTGAAACCTAAATATTCCCCACTCCGTTTCAAATTCTCTTCTCCTTTTCTGCCGGCTCCTCACTTTGAAAACGATTTTTTTTAACATTTGGAAGTGATGAAGACCATGCCGGAAATGATGAAGACCATGCAGGAATTGATGAAGACCATGCCGGAAGTGATGAAGACCATGCCAGAAGTGATGAATACCATGTCGGAAATGATGAAGACCATGCCGGTAGTGATGAATACCATGCCGAAAATAAATTTTTTTACATCGCCGGAAGTGATGAAGATCATGCCGGAATTGATGAAGACCATGCCGGAAATTGGTGCCGGCATGCTTGGTAACTAACGTTCAACGCCGTAACTTAATGCCGGCATGCTCGACAGAAATCTATCGATGCCGGTATTCAAGTGAAAAAAAAAACAAGTTTTTGGATACTTTACATCATGTGCCGACATAGAAATTTAAGCATCATACTATGCCGGCATAGGTACCGGCATGCTCGAGAATTAACTGACTGTGCCGGCAGTGGACTGATTAAAACCAAAAATAATAGGTTTTGAAGATCAAAACCAGAAAATTTTGTTACGAGACATTGTCTCGTAGGGGATACGCCCCCGCGGACCCCCCCGGATAGTGGCAAATATTTATGAAAATTTCCAACAAATGCCGGCATGGTTTTATGGTTGAATACTATGCCGGCATCGAGCTTTTTCAGCTGCAAAAATGGTGGATTCAAAGAAAAAAAAATATCAAATTTTCAACCTCTTAGCAACAATTCTCTCTTCACAATCATCTTCCATTTTCACAAAAAAAATTCCACTCAAAAATATTTTTCCCTCCTTCTACTCTTACCTCACTCACACAAATTCAAATAAAAATACACACTAATCTATCCCCCATATACTTAAGATTTTCCTAATTATTATTAACCACTAAACCTGATTAGTGAGGGCTAGATTAGGAATTAAAAAAATAATTACATAAGGGGTGACCCAGATTTTATATATGGATCCAGTTTTTGTCATGTAGCTATATCCCCCAATTAGTTTTGATATCCCCCAATTGTGGGTTCCAAAATTAACTCGTCACTAGATAAATTTATAGTAACGAAACTAAAAGTTTGACGCTATATTTATTTTTAGTGAAACGACAACTTTTCTAAATTACAGATATTTATATAGTAACTACTTCTAATCATCACAAGAAAGAACATCTGTAACGAACTAAATTTTGTCGCTTTAGCCATTTTCAGTGAAACTATAATTTTACTGCAGTTCATGGTTTTAGTGATTGTTGAAATGTCGTCACAAAAAATTCTTTATGGTGATAAAAGAATACATAGCTGTTGAAGAATAAGCTTTTGATAACAATGTATTTTATCACGTAAAAAAAATAATATGTGACAATAATTTATAAATAAGAGGAAATCAATTTATTTCTCGAAGTAATTTTCCATAAATGGATACTACCAATTCGTTCGAAAAGGTAGAGGATGTGGAACAAGTTACTTCAAGGGAGAATCTGGATTTGTAATGGGGACTATACTCATTTCCTGGAATATAAGGGGACTAAATGCTTACGACAAGCAAATAGCAGCAAAAGACATGATGCAGCTCATAGGTGTTTTGTTTGCTCAATTCAAGAAACTAAAATTGTAAATTTTTCTAGCTGGTTTATCAGACAATTGTGGTTTGACTCTGATTTTAGGTGGGAATTCATTCCTTCTCAAGGAAATGCGGACAATAGTGGTGGTTTACTAACCATTTGGGGTAGTGCAAATCCGGTGTTCCTAGATAAGAGGCTGGGTATCAACTCAATCTTTTTTCTTTTTAAAATAAAAAGTAATGGATTAAAAGGTATGTCCATTAATGCTTATTTCCATGTGAATTCAATATGAGAGAAGCTTACTGGCGTGATCTTTCGGAGATAAGACAGTGGTCTTCAGAAGCATGGTGCTTTTCCGGTGATCTGAATTCAGTATGAATTGATGCTGAGAGGAATAAACCTGTTGGTGACACAAATACTACGAACTTTCTTAATGAATCTATGGGGGACCAGGAGATGTTAGTGTTAGAGCATTGCTCGGAAGAACTCACAAGTGTTGCTAACTCAAGCTTGTTGTGAATTTTAGTTGATCAAAACTGTATCTTGATTTCTAGTATACTTTAGTCAAGTTTCGGATTTAGGATTAGAAGTGTGTAGTTGAGTATCAGAAACCACTGTACACCCATGAAGATTGAAGATTGGATATCAAACGAAGACATCAACGAGGACTTCATCAAAAAAGGTATGTTGTTACTGATTTCATTTGGATTCCTGTTCAATTCTACCCTTCTAATCTATTGATAGACACATTTTTGTGTCTAATTTGTCTCGATTCTTTATATTGATAGTGCTCATTTTTGTACTTATTATGGTGTTTTATGTGTGTGTAGGTAATTTTGGCCAATAAACATTTTTGGAAAAATCGGCTCGAAAAGTTGTGCCCGGAGGACACCTACTATTCGGACCCTCGCTACGGATAAGGGGTACCCAAACTACTAAGGGCACCCCTGAGGCATCACCAAAGGCAGCTGCTAAAGGCACCCCTACTCTGGATAGGGGCGCCTCATCTTCAACATTCAAAAAATCAAAATTGGCGGGAAAATGGCAGCAGCGAAGCGCAGATTTTGTGTGGGATTTCTCGGCGAGTTTTAGAGCGATTCAATTGCCGTAACTTGTCAATGGACTCGATATAGCCTAACAGGGGATGGTATGTGATTGGATCGACCGAGTTGAGGCTGGATAAGCCGGAAGAGGAAGTCACAAAGTGCGGATAAAACAGGGAACTATTATCGGAATTTTCTTGGTTCTAAACACGGTATTTACGTACGAGATAAGGGAAGAATGGTTACCGCTCGATTCCATAATATCCTTGAGGGATTCTGGCACGTTAGATGTAACTCTTAAGACGCGTACAGAGGAAGAAAAAGGGAAATCCCGTAACCTTGCTGCCGAAGAAAAAAAGAGATATTCTCGAGATTTAATCGAGTTATAATAGACCTGTGGGCTATAAATAGGTTTCTGAGAGGTCTAGCAGGAGTTACGAACACTTTGGGGAGGTTTAGAAGAGAACAGGAAGCAAGAATCACGAGTTGAACAATTTCTTTCGCCGCTGCAATGAGGGAAGAACACGAAGAACAAAATACCTTCAAGGATGATGCGTCGTTTTCTCGGGGTCGTAGATTCAACGACAATTCAACAAAGTAAATAAGTTTGTCTCTCAGCGGTCCATTGTGACTTCTTTGTAACGCCATTACAGCGTTGCAAACGATGCTTTTATTGTTTTTCATCCTTTTAATCAACTTTTGAGCTATGAACCGATATTTTGAGCAAGTGATTAATATGAGGAGCTAAACCCCTAAGCCGAGGCGACGGAGGAAGCCAATTTTCCATGATGTGTGTGGTAATTTCTATTTTAATTAATTTTTGCAATCTCTTTTAAGATTATTTGCCTTGATTGAAAATTGATTTAATGATTTTTCCTAAGCAGTTGTGATTTCTCTTGATAGACTATGCTTAGACCTAGGTTTTTGATATTCTATGCTTTCGAAATACAATTGTTATTCTAAAAATCTACCTTTGCAAAATATTAGAATCACTTTAAACGTAAAGAGTTGCACGAATATTGATTAGATTAAATCACATAAAAATTGGAGTTTGGTGGAATCCCGAGTCTCGGTGCTTCTTAAAATCTTGATAACAACCTTCTTTGAGTTTTCTAGTTTTATTTGAATCTAAAAATCCTTCACAAGTCTGAGAGGAACGACATCTTTCTTACCACTTTACTACAACTTTTCAAAACGACATCAATTTTTGGCGCCGCCGACGCGGACTTGTTTTTAGGGTTTTAGATTTGTTTTTCTTTTTCTTTTTTCTTTTTTTCTTTTTTTTTATTTTTGTTCTTTTTTACGTTTTTGGGTATTTATCTTTTGTTTACGGTGTTTGGATCATAAAGAAAATTGAGCCAAGGAGTCCAGTGATTTCGTAAAGACTTGGAGCGAAAGATTAAAGCGAAAAGAAACGAAAGAAGACGATTTTATTTTAGATATTTTGTTTTTTTTAGGGTTTGTTTATTTTTAAAAAAAAAAAAAAGAAAAAAATTGTATTAGGGTTTATTATTTTTGTAATTTTTCTTTTCTTTTTGGACTTTGGACTTTTGGACTTTGGATATTTTTTTTATTTTTACCCTACGGAAGGGTACTTTAAATATAAACTGTTTGCAGAGAAGGAGGACAATTACGATATTGTCTCTGCACCTTGGGTTCGTACACTGACATAGGAGTCAGTGGCCCGAGTCAACTACAGCCGATTCATCCCCCGTCCGGGAACGGGAGGTAAGATTGAACACTCGCGAATCCCATGTCAGCGAGTTACTGGATTCCTTCGTTTGCATATATGCTGAGGACTTGAATACGGTTGCTTTAATTTTCTAGTAAAGGGCAAGGCCTGGCCATACAAGATAAGGGTTCGGATTTCATCACCGTTCTCTTCTTGCCCGCCTTAGGAACACGTAACCTACGCGAACCTAAGCCTTAAAATTTTGACTAGAACAAGACCGATAGGGTAACGAGCTTAATAGGAAAGTTATTCGAAAAATATTGGTTACTCTTTTAAGCACACTTCTAAGTTCATAAAGGTTTTTGTGAGTTGAATGCGTGACTGCGCCGCATTGTAATTCCGGTGAGGCCTTGGGTATCAAAGCTCCCCGAGCTTCCTCGCCTCTATTCAACTTACTTTGACTCGGATTGATTCCAGAGGGGTTTGCTTAAATTGTAACGAATTCCCTTTCGAAGGATTAGAAGCTGGTCTAGAAACAATCTAAGTGGAGCCATCATGCTTTTTGTTTGCTAGAAATCTCTAGGTTTCTTTGGTTGAGTCGGCCTTGATTTGTGTTTGCATAGAATCCCCTTCCTTATTCTTTTGCATGCCTGAACATAAAAGAGACGCCCTAAGTAGATTTGTTAAAGAGAAACCTAGTAGTTCTAAGCGTCTCGATTACCTCAATTTAGAAAGTACGATTTTTGAAGAGTCCGTTTTTGAACCTCAGTTTAAGGAGACAATCCCTAATATTCCGATAGTGCCAGAAATGGCAACTTTGAAAGCTTTGTTGAACCCGACTAGGACTACTCGTCCCTCGTGTATCAAAGTTAGTGAAACAGAAGCAAATTTTGAACTTAAACCTGGAATCTTACAGCTGCTCCCAATCTTCTTAGGGAAAGAAAATGAAAACCCCTATTTCCATGTTAGGGACTTTGAGGAAATTTGTAGTACCCTAAAGATTAGAAACCTTGATGATGATTCTTTGAAACTCAGGTTATTCCCTTTTTCCTTGAAAGATAAAGCCAAATCGTGGCTCTATAGTTTGGCTTCTGGTTCAATCGAAACATATGAACAACTTACATCTGCCTTTTTGAACAAGTTTTTCCCTAGGCACAAAACTTCGTCTATTAGGACGCAAATCTGCACGTTTTCTCAACAGGAGGGAGAATCTTTGTATAGGTATTTGGAAAGGTTCAATGATTTATTAGCCCAATGTCCTCATCATGGTCTAGAAAAGGTTAGGTTAGTTCAAATACTTTATGAGGGTTTAGATTATTCCACTACGACTACAGTAGAGTCTATGTGTACAGGTGGGTTTGAAAACCAAACAGTTGATCGGCGATGACATATTTGCATGAAATCGCCGAAAAGACCCAAAGAATGGGAAAATAGTAGGGAACCCAAGAAAACAATTCTTCTAGGAAGAAGAAACGTTAATAGGCTAGAAGGAGGCTTTGAATCAGATGCCAAAATTGCAGCAATAGCTAAAAGGTTAGAAGCTTTAGAATTGGGTCACACTAGTGGTAGAGTAGAGCCTTTTTGGGAAGGCCAGACTATTGAAGAGCAAGCCAATGCTCTTTATAATAATAACACTAGATTTGATAACCGTCAAAAGTTTGACCCATATTCAGAAACCTATAATCCTAGTTGGAGAAACCATCCGAACCTCTCATGGTCTAAGGACCAGAACCAAGGTCAGTTTAGTAATTCAAATGCTCCCCCAGGTTTTGGCTATACTAAGAATCCTTCAGGAGTAGCTCAGTTTCAAAATCAGTCCGATAAGAAAATTTTAAGTCTAGAAGAAACTCTTGCCTCATTTATTCGAAACACTGAAAAGATGCACCAATCACTTTCACAAAGTGTAGAAGCTAGTAACGAGGATAGGGCAAGAAAAAAAGTCAAGCTATTGCCGAGTTAAAAACGCGCAGTTAGTCCGATAAATGAGTCCTTGAGAGAAAAAGGTAGGTTCCTAGTCAAACACAACCCAACCCTAGAGGAGTTCATGAAGTAGGTGAAAAACCATCACATCGGTTGAATTCAATTAGAACCCTTAGGAGTGGTAGAGTAGTAGACAATCAGGTAACCATGCCCGATAGTGAGCATATTGTAGTTCACCCTCGGGACCATCCATAGCCGAGGGACCGATAAAATCTCGATGATGCCAATTCGGTTCCCGAGAGGCCCTATTTTATGCCTAGAGCCCCATTTCCACAGCCTATTAGTACCAACAAAGAGTGAATCTAACTTTAATGACATAATGGAGGTTTTTAAGAAAGTTACCATAAACCTTCCGTTACTAGAAGCAATTAGGCAACTTCCGGCTTATGCCAAATTCCTTAAAGATATGTGTACACGAAAGCGCAAGCTTAGTGTCCCTAAAAAGCCTTTTTAGCTAGTCATGTAAGTTCGATCATTCGTAACAACACAACTCTTAAATATAAAGACCCAGGTGCCCCTACCATTGCTTGCACGATAGGAAAACATCGGGTAGATAAAGCTTTACTAGACTTAGGAGCTAGTGTAAACTTACTGCCGTACCATGTTTACTTACAGCTAGGACTTGGTGAATTGAAACCTACCAAGATAACACTGCAGTTAGCTGATAGGTATGTTAAAATTCCTCGTGGTGTGATAGAAGATGTTCTTATTGAGGTCGACAAGTTTATTTATCCTGTGGATTTCGTGGTCTTAGATACCCAACCTGTCCCTCACCCAGAGAACCAGATACCTGTGATTTTAGGTCGCCCATTTTTAGCTACGTCTAATGCGATCATAAACTGTCGAACTGGTATTATGAATCTATCTTTTGGTAATATGACTATTGAGTTGAATATTTTTAATGTCAATAAGCTGCATTCTGAGCTAGATGACACGTGCATTGAAGAGGTGAACATGATAGGAACCTTAGTTCAGGAGTCATTACCAAACATCATATTGGAAGATCCATTAGAGAGTTGTCTAACCCATTTTAGCATGAATTTCGACGATGATAGCAACATTGAACAAGTAAATGCTCTTTTGGATTCTATTCCTATGTTAGATATCGATAAATGGAAAGTTAGGTTCGAACCATTACTAGCTACTGAATCTACCTTAATCCCTTGTTTCGAAGAGCCTAGAGATCCTCCTAAGTTGGACCCTAATTATGCATTTTAGGCCCATCTGAGATTTTGCCTATAGCTTCCGATTTGGATAGTGATCATGAGAGTAGGCCAGTGACCGTACTTCAAGACAATAAGGAAACTTTAGGGTTGCCCATAGAGGATATGAAACATATAAGTCCTACAGTTTGTGTGCCTCAGATGCATTTAGAGGATGAACCACCTAATTATAAATTAGAGAAAGCAATTGACCTTTTTCAGGAACCTAATGGTCTAGAAATTAGGAATGTTGTGACTAGTTTATCTAGAGACACCCAAAATTCTAAGTTTTGGGGTGGACTTGGAATATATGCCTCTACCATTTCACAAGAGTATCTTCATAGAGCAGTTCAGTTGTTAGAAACCCATCCTCTGGTTGATGTGGTTTATCCAGTCTGTGATACCCAGATTGATTTTGTTTTCCCACCAAATATTTTTCAACCAATTGTGGGAACGTATGAGTTTCAAATGTGTCAGTTATTAAGTTTTGAGACTGTGCCTAAGTACTTTAGGAAATTAGTATCGACACATTTCCCTATGATTGACCGCCAGTTTCATCGTGGTCAATTATGTGAGTCAAAACTGATTGACTTTGAGGATCATGATTATTCAGGTTATTATTATGTGCTTCTAAGTTCTTATTTGAGTATTTTCAGACTCTAATACCTGAATCGGATCTTAGCTTTGAGGAATTCCAGCACAAGAAAATATTTTATCTCGACCCAGTTATAGAACCTGAACCTGAACCACAACTAGATGTAGTTGTCTTAAACAGGAAACTAGACAAGGGTGTGCTTCATTTGTTAATTTTCTTGGCATGTTACAGATTCCTTTTACTTGTGATAGCTCTATTTGGTTTTGATGACCCACAGAAATTCCGGCTATTACTTTATGATTCTATGAGGTGACTAATCCTTTGTTATGTCTGGCTGAAGACGTTAAACTTAGCACTTCTTGGGAGGTAACCCAACATTCATGCGATACGGTAATATCTTTCCTATAACTCTTTTACTTCAAATGGTAATAGTTTCTCCTTGTTCATGCTTTTAATTTTATCTTTAGAACATTGAGGACAATGTTAGATTTAAGTTTGGGGGTATGGGAGAAACTTTTAGTTGCATTGATAAACTCCAGAGCCTAGAAAGTTATGCTTATTAAGGATGGCACTAACCAATCTAAGTGGATGGAAGCATTTTGGTTGTAGGAGTTGAGGAACCAATCTGATTAGATGGCAACATCTAAAGAGTCTATTCATAAAAGCACAGAGCTCAGGTGTTAGAATTAAAGAAAAAACACGATAGTTTCGCCATATCTCGTTGAATCCTTTTCACTTCTATTTTTTTTTGTTTGTTTTCTTCAAAATATGTTTGTCTAAGTGATTAGGTGGGGCCCACGAATCAAGTTGTTACCGATGCTAGGGTGAATTAGAGTGATTGAGATACCAAAAAAAAAAAAAAAATTTGAAAAAAAAAAAAAAAAAAAAAAAAGAAAAGAAAAGAAAGTGAGACCAGACTATCTGACCAACCTGAATAAATTCAATAAAGTCGACCACTGGAACCCTTGTATATGCCAGTTGTGTTGACCTAGAGTTAAGTTTATCGACCACTGGTTCCCTTGTATATGCCAGTGTGTTGATATTAGTCAGACTAGTATCTCAGTCCATTAGGTTAGGTTCATTTTGGCGGAGGCCTTCAGACAGATATGGGAAACACTTTTCACCTTAGTCAACATCAAAACCATCTATGTTTTTCTATATCCATCTCATTATCTATCCATGTGATTGGTCGACTCCGGTTATGATGTCCAGAAACTATCTGAGTAGAGCTCTGTGACTTATATATGAATTTTAGTATGCTTGAGTGCAAACTCGTGTACAAAGAATTGGAATTTCGCATCGTGGTACTTCCTCCCGTAGTCAATAAGTATTCCAACCAAGGAGATTCTTTAGTGCTTTCCAAGGTTCTGCGTAGATAGTTAGGGTCTGGAGTATAAAGGTTTTGTGGGTACACCTCTGGTAAACCCTCCCGAGACTATAACTCGGCCACTAGGGCCACCTAGGGGTTTAAAGGCTTATTGCATACGCTAAATGCAATCGACGATGCTGCGACAGTGAGTTAGGATTTTATTTTATTTTTGCTCGAGGACTAGCAAATAATAGGTTTGGGGGTATTTGATAGACACATTTTTGTGTCTAATTTGTCTCGATTCTTTATATTGATAGTGCTCATTTTTGTACTTATTATGGTGTTTTATGTGTGTGTAGTATTTTTGGCCAATAAACATTTTTGGAAAAATCGGCTCGAAAAGTTGCACCGGAGGACACCTACTATTCGGACCCTCGCTACGGATAAGGGGTACCCAAATTACTAAGGGGCACCCCGTGGCATCACCAAAGGCAGCTGCTAAAGGCACCCCTACTCCGGATAGGGGCGCCTCATCTTCAACATTCAAAAAATCAAAATTGGCGGGGAAAAAATGGCAGCAATGAAGCATTTTGTGTGGGATTTCTCGGCGAGTTTTAGAGCGATTCAATTGCCGTAACTTGTTGGGCTGGACTCGATATAGCCTAACAGGGATGGTATGTGTGATTGGATCGACCGAGTTCAATGGATAAGCCGGAAGAGGAAGTCACAGGTGCGGATAAAACATGGAACTATTATCGAGAATTTTCTTGGTTCTAAACACGGTATTTACGTACGGATAAGGGAAGAATGGTTACCGATCGATTCCATAATATCCTTGAGGGATTAAGTACGTTAGATGTAACTCAGAAGACGCGTACAAAGGAAGAAAAAGGGAAATCCCGTAACCTTGCTGCCGAAGAAAAAAAAGAGATATTCTCGAGATTTAATCGAGTTATAATAGACCTGTGGGCTATAAATAGGTTTCTGAGAGGTCTAGCAGGAGTTACGAACACTTTGGGGAGGTTTAGAAGAGAACAGGAAGCAAGAATCACGAGTTGAACAATTTCTTCTGCTGCTGCAACAGGGAAGAACACGAAGAACAAAATACCTTCAAGGACAGTCGTTTTATGGGGTCGTAGATTCAACGACAATTCAACAAAGTGCATAAGTCTGTCTCTCTCGTAACGGTCCATTGTAACACTTCTTTGTAACGCCGTTACAGCGTTGCAAAACAATCTGCTTTATTGTTTTTCATCCTTTTAATCAACTTTTGAGCTATGAACCGATATTTTGAGCAAGTGATTAATATGAGGAGCTAAACCCCTAAGCCGAGGCGACGGAGGAAGCCAATTTTCCATGATGTGTGTGGTAATTTCTATTTTAATTAATTTTTGCAATCTCTTTTAAGATTATTTGCCTTGATTGAAAATTGATTTAATGATTTTTCCTAAGCGATTGTGATTTCTCTTGATAGACTATGCTTAGACCTAGGTTTTTGATATTCTATGCTTTTGAAATACAATTGTTATTCTAAAAATCTACCTTTGCAAAATATTAGAATCACTTTAAACGTAAAGAGTTGCAAGAATATTGATTAGATTAAATCACATAAAAATTGGAGTTTGGTGGAATCCTGAGTCTCGGTGCTTCTTAAAATCTTGATAACAACCTTCTTTGAGTTTTCTAGTTTTATTTGAATCTAAAAATCCTTCACAAGTCCGAGAGGAACGACATCTTTCTTACCACTTTACTACAACTTTTCAAAACGACATCATCTATCTAAACAATTGCTCACTCTATGGAACAATTTTAATGACTGTATACATACATTTATGTATGGACTCAAGGTTATTTGATCCAAGACTTTAGTGACAATGACCTTTATCCCTGGAAAGATTATCATGTTGTAGGGAATGATCTTACGAATTCAACGAGCCAAAAATCACTCAATTCTGAGTTATGAGTGATTTATTAAAGCAACATTTATAAGTGTTGATGTTTCTGTTGCAGTTCGTTAGTAGGAAACAATCCAGGAACTGTTTGTAACGATTCACGGACTTGAGCGCAAATAGGTGACTAGAAGTGTTTTTTAGTCAAGTTTTTGATGTTTCCTTGTCTAGGCAGGATGGCTATTCTTCCAAACACAATTAATAACCATATTAAAGTGTTTGTGATAGTATTTTAGAATTCCTTCCTAAGTTAAATTGTGATTTATTCACAAAAATACAATTTATGCTAAATTAATTAATTATTTATACAAGAGTTGTAACTTAGGAAAGACTCCCAAAATTAGGAGAGTCTTGAAAAAGGATAATAGCTCACAAGCTTTGCTTTGGATTCAAGCTACCTTGGAATTTGCTTAGGTTTCAAGCTACCTTGTCTATAAATAAAGGGTTCGTGAATGCTACACTTTTTATCCCTTGGAAAATTTGTGTAAGCTTCATAGGTTGTTTTACACGACTTCTGTTCTTCGTGAACGAGAGTGAGATAAATAAGTCTTTGCTTTGGGGATCGCAAAGCCGAGTTGGTTTAATTATCTTTGATAGTTACACAACTTGTAATCTAGGTTATTCATAACTCTTTTCTATTATGATATAAGGACCTTCAAGAGTTATAGATCATAAACCCTAGGTTTTGATAGATTTCAGTTCACGATCGTATACCGACACTAGTTGGTCGAAATCAAAACTAGAAAGAAAACTTCGATTAAGGTATCTCATAAATTCCTTAAGAATTTTTAACAAGATATCTCTTGATTTATTCTAGTTGTTCTTGTTATAGAATTATTAGGGTTTTCTTAACTTGGAAATTGATTTTTGGAATCGCCCAAGTTCACTTAAGAATATCAGGTTCACAGACTTCTTGTTTGTTCGCATATACTGATTGTAAGTTGTAAACCCTAACCTACAAGTTTATTTTGATATCTCTACTTTTATCTGGTAGTTGTTCGAAACAAACACAAGATTTCCAAAACCTTGGTTCACACCTAGCTAAAGGAAAATCAAAACCGGTGTTTTGTGGATTCAAAACCCAAAAAGTCTTCACTTAGGTTGAAGCAACTCTTAGGCTGTAAAGGACGTCAGCTAAGGGAATCCAGTGTGTAGAATCTTAAGAGGTTCAAGAGAAGTAAGGAGCGCGGTTGTAACTAGAGTGCTTTGACGGTGGGTTCGGTCTCAACTAAATCCCAGTCTGAGGTATTGATAGTAGGCAAGTGTTTGTAGCGGATTAATACAACTAGGTGTTCAAACTGGACTAGGTCCAGAGGTTTTTCCGCAGTGCATTTTTCCCTGTCAAAAAAATTCTCTCGTGTCTTGCTTTACTTTTATTTTCCGCATTATATTTTCTTATGATATAATTAAAGTAAACGCAAGTGATTCGATAATCAACCTAAACAGTTTTTAATTAAAATTGTAGTGAACCTACATGACTTGTTCTTAGAATTCGTATCTTTAAATATAGATTACAAGATTTGCTCTTGTTGGAATTCGGTCCACATACTGTTATGGTAATAGGTTATCTTGGATATTAATTTTTGAGATCGTCCAAGAGTTCTTGTATACAATCAGGCTCACGTATCTTTTTGATTGTACAAGAATAATAAACCGTATATACATATTGTCGAAGGATTATTAAGTTGGTTTACTGTCAATTGTAATAGGTTTTGTTTCATATGTCCAAACGAAAATTTAGTGGTGTATTTTGGTACCCCCTGCGATTTCAGTTAGACTTACCATTGAATGAGGGTTCTTATACTTGGAGCAACAAGCAAGCTGATCCGGTGTTCTGCAAACTAGATAGATTTTTGGTTTGTACTTTTTCGATACCAAGTTTAGCACTGCAACTCAGACTGCTCTAGTACGTACAATATCTGACCATAATGCATTATTGTTGAATGTGTCTCCAAAGTTTTGCAGTAACACAAGATTTAAGATTGAGAACCATTGTTAAGATTGCAAATTTTAAGATCGCAGTAACACCAGCTTTAAAATTGAGAACTATTGTCTCCAAATTTTTGCAGTAACACTAGCTCTAAGATTGTAACACCCGGATTTTGTTAAGTTGTCTTTGGCGGTGTAAGGAAAGAAGATGAGAACTGACTGATAAAATTAAAGTCTTGAATCTGGCAGAGGAAACTACTACATTTTCGGATGCTTAAGTTGAAGAGAGGGCAAACAATTGATTAAAATAAACAATGTTAAGCTAACAAGATCAATAATGGCTTTTCAGCGAGCTAAGGTGAGGGTTTCAAGGAGGGAAACAAGAATTCTAAATATTTTAATAAGATTGCCAACGCGAAGAAAATAAAACTTGCATAACAAAGTTGGAGATTGCAGGTGTAGATGTTTTAAATAGGATATCATCAAACTGGAGATTCAATAGGATTATTCAACTTTATTCAAAGTTATATCTTCAGCGTCTTTTTTTGTTGATAATATGGCTTTTAAGAGCATTGATTCCACGAAACAAAGCTGTCTAGAAAGACTTTTTGATGAGGACGATGTGATGAGTGCTATGAATAATTGTGGCGCAAATAAAGCACCGGGACCTGATGGATACAATATGGAGTTTTATAAAGTTTGCTAAAGTATTTTGAAAAATGAAATAATTGTTGTTGTTAATGGATGTTACTGCAAAGGTAAACCTTACTGGAGATTAAACATGTATTTCATTAAGTTAATTCCTAAAAAAATAAGATTCAATTACTGTTAAAGACTTTAGACCTCTAAGCCTCATTAATAGCTTTTATAAGATAATTTCTAAGTTATTTGTTGTAAGGATGAAGGTTATAATGCCTAGTTTATTTTCTACTGCACAAGGTGCTTTTGTCAAGCACAAGCAAATTCTGAATGACATTCTAATAGCCAATGAGTATATTGATAGTAGATTATGGTAGAAGAACCCGAGCATTTTGTGTAAATTAGACATGGAAAAGGCGTTTGACAATGTCAATTGGCCATCTCTTTTTGTTATTTTGAGACATAATGGTTCTGGTGGTTAAAGTGGATCAATTGATGTGTGACTGGTGCTCAGTTTTGTATCTTGGTTAACGGGGAAGCTACAAATAGAACTCAGCCATCCAATGGGATCAGACATGGTAACCCCCACCTTTTCTTTTTATTCTGGTAGTTGAAGTTCTATCTATTTTGATCAATAAGGTTGTATCAACAAACAAAATAGGTGGCGGAAGGTGGAACTAGAGTCTCTCATTTACAGTTTGCTGATGACGTTATTGAAAAGACGAGGGTACCCAAATACACCACAATCTTTTATTTATCAACCTATAAGTCCTCTACCGAATGTGATCGTCTATGGACAGAGTCGAGACAATACGACAATTCGGTTCATACTTTGTGTGATTGACTATGGATACAAGATCGAGACAATGCAACAACAAAGTGTGTACTTGATAATAGGTTCTGAAAAAGCGGGGGTATAACAACCACACCCAATAATTCGTTCGGAAATCTGTATGGACTAACTCCAATATAATTCCAAGAGAATCGACTATACAATCAAACTCAATCAAGGAAATATATCCAAGAGTTATATCTCAATTTCTCAATACAATCTGCAATCGAACAAAAAGAGTTCGGTGAGCCTGATTGATATGAGAAATAACTTGAACGGTACCAAAGACCAATGTTCAAGTGCCAATCAATTTATATCAACAACCAAATGTTGGATTATCTAATTGATTGAACTACGCACAACTTGTGATATTTTAATTATATAAACATATATAATGCGGAAAAGAAATAATACTGAAATCAAAATTTTTGTTAACGAGGAAACCGCAAATGCAGAAAAACCCCTGTACCTAGTCCAGATTGAACACCACACTGTATTAACCTACTACAGACACTATCCTACTACAAGTTAACTTCGGACTGGAATGTAGTTGAGCCCTAACTAATGTCACACTGATCAAGGTACAATCGCGTTCCTTACGTCTCTGAATCCCAACAGGACTCTACGCACTTGATTCCCTTAGCTGATCTCACCCACAGCTAAGAGTTGCTACGACCCAAAGTCGAAGACTTATAGACAAATTTGTCTCACACAGAAAAGCCTATTCTGATAGATAAATCTGTCTCCCACAGAAGTACCTATGAAGTTTGTTCCGTATTTTAATAAATCAAGGTGAACAAGAACCAATTGATACACCGGTCTTATATTCCCGAAGAATAGCCTAGTAATATCAATCACCTCACAATAACTTAACTATATGGTAGTAGAACAAGTTATTGTGGAATAACAAAGAATTAGACGAAGAGCTTTGTGATTACTTTTTATATCTTACCTATCGGAGATAAATCTCGAGCAAATCTTAGAGAAGATAGTACTCAATACGATAGAACAAGTAAGATCAGAACACACAACTACAGAGAAAATAGTTGGGTCTGGCTTCAGAATACCAATGAAATCTTTAAGTCGTTAACCTATAATGGTTTTAGAAAAACCTAGGCTAAAGGAGAATCGACTCTAGTACGCAACTAGTATCACACAAAATGTGTGGGGATTAGGTTTTCCAGTTGCTAGAGTTCTCCCTTATATAGTCTTCATATCGAGTTTGATAGCTTTGAAACAAAGCAATCATTATTCACCGTTATATGAAAACCTAATTTAAGATTCAAGCTAAGTTTGCTTAAAACCAAAGAAATATCTCTCCACCGTTAGATGGTCTTATCTTGTTACACACAAATTAAATATACTTTCATTTAGATATGGGTAACCGTACCTAAACGTGTATATTGAGTTGGCTCAACAATAGTTAACCGAAGTTAGCCATATGAACACTTTTGTAATAACCACATTCATCTAACACTTCTAGATCACATATGATGATCAATCAAAAAAGAATGATAATCAAATGAATATAATTGTGTTACTCATAGAGTTTTTCAATTTTTTATATTCTCATAGAGGTATACAAGACACAATTGAAGCAAAATCGGATTTGATTCAAGAGAATCAATTCATGAACATTTAGCCACGGTTTGCAAAGATTGCATTCCTTATTATATAAATGTATTTGTTCATGAGTATGAAATCATACATAACCGATTTTAGAACTTAACCTCATAAGTTTGCAAACAGCTACGCAAACTTAAGTTCCGGACTTTGATCTTTTCCGACAGTTCGCAAACGGGTACGCATACTGTCGTTACGGACCGAACTCAGGTAAAACCTTTCGCAAATGGGTATGCAAACTTGGTTCCCGGACTTTCACAGTTAAAATCGTTCACATACTGGTACGCAAACTTGGTTCCCGGACCTGAATCATACTTGCAACAGTTTGCATACTTGTACACATACTGTGCTATATCCAGACAATGGTTAATTGTTCTAAACTCCCATTTCAATCATTGAAACATCCTTAGAAGACAACAATAGTTGTCTCACACAAAATATTAGCTTATAAGTGATTTTTAAGTGATCGACTTATCAATACGAAATAATCATAACGAAACATTCCAAGTCTACATCAAATGATTGTATCACACAAACCATGTAAGATATTACTCGGAGATTTTCACATGATCATCTTTTGACTTTCGTCAAGAATATAAGATGAACTTGGTTGAAGCGAAAGCTTACCAACACATATTTCGATAAATATGTAAGCGAGTTAAACTCAGCTCGAAATCTCAAATGTGCATAATCGAATACTATATAGTAATACGACTTTTGTCTCAATATAGGAGATAAAGTAGAAATTGACTTTCCAAGTGATAGATGGATTTTAGTCTCCACATACCTTTTGTTGATGAAGTTCCACAAGTTCTCCTTAGTAATATTCATCTTCAATTGATGAACGCCTTGAAGTCTAATGCTCATCTACACAATCTATCCTAGTCTGAGACATTACTATAAGTAGACTAGAAATCACTAACATTGACAAACAAGCTTGAGATAGCAACGCTTGCGAGTTCGACCGAGCAGTGCTCTAACAATCTCCCCCTTTTTCAATTTTAGTGACAAAACTATCAATACATATGGATTACAAAATAAATAAACTTTGTAGCTTCTCATCCAAATGCTTGATCTCCTTGGTTCTTCAACATTACTCGAAATTTTGGTCACTTCCTAGTACTCCAATGATTCTAAATGTGTTCAACTCAGCATCATAGTTGTTGAAGATCCGTAGTAATAACAATGAGAAAACAGTTGCTTTCAATAATTTTATACAGTGTCATAGTATTATTACACAGTATCAAATTTCAATTGTGTCACAACTTTGACAACAATACTATGGTGATATGTATCACTCCCCCTTAGTCAATACTTCATCTCACATGAAAACCACTCCCCCTTACATAATAATCCGAAAACCATATGTATTTGTAGTGTGAACTACACATTAATTCTCCATGTTTTTGTCAATACAAACTGGAAAAGGTACGAAAACTAGTGGGATGCTCATGAAATTTTCATAGAGATACTTCATGACCAAAAGAGAACTACATACAAACTTGTTTCGATGATTTCACATAGTCGAAACTCAGGGTATTCATCAAGGAGTTTATAAATATACAAGATAACTCCTACAATATTCCACTGCCGCACTCCCCACAAAGATTTGGCAATTAAGCACAAGTTCAATTAAGAACTCTCCCCCATAAAATGTCATTCCCGAAAGAACAACAAAAGCAACCTTACTTTCACAAGAAAGGAAGGATTTCTTTGGACATTAACAAATCACATGAAACATGAATTTATATCCAAAAATCTCAATTGAATTAACCACAAGGAAAATGATCAATTCAATTGGCCATGCTCAACATAAGAGAACTTACGGAGCAACATAGTACATACACAAAGATGTTGATCAGGGAAAGACCAATACTGCGGAACAATCAAAGATTCATTCTATTTTTCATTACTATTTGCACAATGACATATAATAGACTTAATCTTTGTAACCAAAAGTTCATCCTATCTTCCATCAATAAATGACATAATAGGCTTAACTTTTGTAGTCAAAAGTTCATTCTATCTTTTATCAATATTTTCATACCGACATGTAATAGAGCTAACTTTTGAGCATATATGGGACAGTCAAGGTTCACGGACGTAAACAACATATCCCATAACAATTTGCAATATATAAAACCATAAAGATTAATACTGCAAAAGTCATCTTCCAAATAACTTAGAATTTAAATAAATAAATCTAAAAACATTGCAAGATGAAAACGTTGGCAATAGCTATGTGTGCTCACAATAATGGCTATTCCAAACCCTAGTTATCCTTCTTAAAAACACAAGAATAAATTCTCATAAGAAGTTTCCTAGACATTAAGACCTCTAAAGAATTCTTTATCGTCCCCGAACTCCTTGTCGTCAACATCCATAGGAACATAAGGTTCATGAAGAAAGGAGTTAATTCCAACAAACCTTTTAGATTGATGCCGAACCAGTGCCTTCTGAATCTCTAGAGTCCTAAACACAATAGCCTTTATTTCCCGAATCTCCTTCCTTGTTTCCTTCAACTCTTTAAAAACACCAGAAAACTTCTGAGAATTTGAAGGAACAACTCTTGGCTTCCTCACATTCCTTCTTTTTCTTTTCAAAGTTGGAGGTAACAGAGATTTATCTTTTTCCTTCATGATTGATGGCTTAACAATCATATTCACATCTTTTCCATTAGAAGATATAATGCTTGGAGTATCCATATATGTACAGAATTGTGAGAGGAAATCACAAGATAATCTCAACAAGCAGTCTTATGATAAAAAGAGTTTCAAGAGGAGGAAAAAGGAATGTAGGGTTATGGAACCTTTAAACACACAAGTTCACGCACGCACAACTCTCAACCCTAAAGAGGATAGAATTGTCGAGAATAACCCTCTTTTATTGATTAAACAGGGAAGTCCCTTCCAATATCAATTAGATATGAAAACAGGGAAAATTCCAAATTGGAAAAAACTCTGTAATACAAAAAAAAAAAAAAAAAAAAAAATCTCTTTTCCCAAAGCCTGAGGTGTGCACAATATTGTCTCTTTTGATCAGGCACATGAGACAAGATCAATGTTTTAAAAAACAGACTGGGCGTCGACCCAGTGAAATCACTGGGTCAGGGTCTATTGGGTTAACCAGTGGTTCACTGGGTAACTATCTAACCTTATTTAACTTGAAAAGTGAGGATGAGTACTTCGAAAATACTATGTCCTCCATATTTAATCTCTTAAATCTGATGGCCCAGCTTTGCAATTTAGTTTAGTCCGCATACTAGCCCATGTTATGTCAACTATTTACCATTTCCACCATTCAAACCCTAGCCTAAGTTTAAAGCTTTTTCTCTTCCTATGTTACACTTTCGTCCGCCATACCTCTCTCCCTATTCTATCTATCACAAATCTTCTCCTCTCTCCCTATCTATCTATTATTAACTCTCTGTGCATCTATCACTAATCTTCTCCTCTCTCCCTATTCTATCTACTATTAACTCTCTATCCAAAAAAGATGGAAGAACTGGACAACAAAGGTTTGGATTAAATTAACACTCTGTTAGATTTTAAACATGATTTGAGATTTGATTTAGGTAGTTGATAAGGAAATTGAAGATTTCACAACTATATGGATTTACCAGAATGGATGGAAGATCTGTTTTAATTTAAATTATTTTGACGATGCTTCAGAAAGGAAAAAAAAAGTTGACGGAAAAGCATCCGGTGAACCGGCGAAAACCCGGCTGGGTCAGTTGGTTCACCGATTTAACCGGACGGTTCATGGGTTTTTTAACATATTGGTGGATTATTATTGAACCAGACCATTTTTCTCACTGGTTCACCGGTTTTCCGGTCCAACCGGCCGGTCCGGTTCTTAAAACATTGTACAAGATGCACCAACCAACACAATAAAGTTGTGCTGGGGTGAACAATAATCTGTCCACCATGACCTTTTTGAAAGGAATTCATAGAACCATGTTTCTCGACACTTCTGACCGTACCCTTCTCTCTAGTGGTATAGTTCTTTCTTTGGAAACTAACTTCTTCGAAGATGAGATGAGTTTACATACCTCATGTGATTTTTGCACAAGTTTGAGCTTGTTTGCTAATCGATTTGCTCTTCGTTGAAGTTTTTTGACGTATCTTATTTTGTGTTTGTACTTGAAACACTTTGAGAGTTCATGAACTTTGAGAGAACAATAAGAACATGTCAACATGGAAGATGGTTCAGATGCCAGAGATGTGTAAGCAGCTAGACACATAGTGGAATCTAAAAAATCAGACAGAGAATTTCCAGTAGAAATGGATAAATCAATTTTTTTTTCCAGAATGGTTGAGGTTTCTTCTGAAAGAATATCAAGATTGATGTATGTATTTCTACAGTTATCAAAATCAATATTTTCACAAAGAAGTGCAACACTTGACTTTTCGTCCTCATTAGAATCACAGTGATCAGACATTTCATCAAGAGTTGCAGCAAGACCTTTGTTCCCAGTGTATTTTCTGCGATTTGGACACTTATTTGCAAAATGACCAAATCCTTTACACTTAAAGCACTATGGCATATCCTCGTCATCAGTTTCGTCAATATCCTTGTTTTTAGGAGGAACACGATTATGAGGTTTAACTGATGACTTAGGTTTATCTCTGGAGAACCGTTTACTTTTCTTCAAAAGAAAATCTCTAAACTGTCTTGTGATCAAGGAGAGTGACTTGTTAAGATCTTCATCTGATGAATCAGCCTCAGAAAGATCATCTTTAGAGATGCAAACACTTTTACTTTTGTCACGTAATTTAGTGTTCTTTTGTGCTTTTAAAGCAACATCCTTTCCGGATTTGGATGTATGCTCATGATCAAAGATCTTTAACTTCCCAACCAGAGTATTTCTGGAAAGAGTTGCAAGGTTATCCTCCTCAACGATGGCATGCTTCTTAGAATCATATTTGGATGGCAACAATCTGAGAATTTTCATCACAGTGTCATTTTCAGGAATAGTCTTACCCAACGCAAAAGATGCATTAACAATTTCAGACACTTTGTGATTAAACACATCAAATGAATCTTCATCTGCCATACGAAGGTTTTCCCAATCAGAATTTAGGTTTTGAAGCCTAGCTTCTTTTTCACAGGTATTCCCTTCAAATACGGTTTCTAAGATATCCCAAGCATCTGTAAACTTTGTGCAAGTAGTCACATGATGCTAAAGCTCTGGGGTAATGGCATGGATGATAGCATTTAATCCGTCAGAATTTTGCTTTGCAGCAAGAATATCGACAGCATCATATCTACCAAAATCCTTTGGAACTGTTAAATCGCCTACTATAACTTCCGGGGGATCATAGCCATTAACCACATAAACCCATGATTGAAAATCACGCGCTTGAAGAAAGGCACGTGATAGACACATTTATGTGTCTATTTTATTCTCCATTTTCCGTAATGTTAGTACTCGATTTTGTGCTTATTTTGTGTATTTGTAGGTATTTTTGGGAAATAAAGCTCGATGGACCAAATGTGGAATTCTACTCGCAAAAAAGAAGTAAATGAAGTGGGCTAGGCCCAAAATGGAACATGAAGAATTATTGGGCCAATCATTTGGATATGGGAGTGTGGTAAGCAAGCCACAAAGTGTGTAGAAGTGTGCCATATCATGTGTAGAAGTGTGGAGACCATGTGCAAGATACTAATAATTAAAGGATATTTAAAGATATGTGGTTTAATGAAGAAAATAAGCAAAATAAAGAAGGATATCAAGATATTCTTCTTTATGGTTGGAATTAATTAAAAATGATATATTTCCCAAATAAAGAATATTCTGACTGCAGTATTTGACACGTGGCACATTTTTATTGGAGGATTTTGTATTATACTAACACATGACGCCACTCCATTGAACAGAAGATATAAAAAATGACATCATTTCATGTAGAAAATTATGGAAGGATTTCAGAATCCCCACTATAAAAGGAGTTGTATGGAATCATCTTGGGGCAGTTCTTTTTGGGAGAGATTGAGAAAAATAGTGAGAGTATTATTTCATATTTTTTGTAATTAGCAAAGCTATTAGTGAGTGGGAATCAATAAATTTTGTAGCATTTTCACATTGAATCAATAAATATGATGCTACCTATTTTTTATATAGCGTTCATTTACAACATGAGGAGCTAAACCTCATCACTGCGATGACGGAGGAAGCCAATGTTCATCAATGTGGTAATTTTATCAAATTCTTTTTAAGACTTTTGCATTAATATAATTTGAATTATGATTTTAAATTAATTAGTTGTGATTTAGTTTGATGAGTTATGCTTAACTTAAGTGTTTTGATAACTTATGCTTACCATTTACAATTAATCTTTTATAAAATCTATCTTGGCAAGATTTAGAGTCAATAATTATTATTTTTGGAGCTATAATTGTATAAGAATTAATATTTGAACCATAGAATATGAGTTTGGTGAAATCCTGATTCCCAGTAGTCTCTCAACTTTGTCATTATCTTTTAATTTATTTGTTAGCTAATTTTATAATTTAAGTCTGAAATCAACTCCCAAGTCCGAGCAACGAACCTTCTATTTACCACTGTAAAAAACTACATCAGCATGCATAGCAATTTTCCACCATAAGTAATTTGAGCCATTGAAGACTGGTGGTACGTTTATAGAGATAACACTTTTGTCCATATTCAGATCGCTACAACACAGACTTATGAGGTTTTAAATGTGTTTGCATGCTCTGATACCAATTGAAAAAGCGGGGGTTAAACAACCACACCCAATATTTCGTTCGACAATCTGAATAGACAAACTCCAATATACTTTTAAGAGAATCAACTAGACAGTCAGACTCAATCTATAGAGAAGCATATCAAAGAGCTATATCTCAATTCAATCCGCAATCAAACAAATAGGAATTTGCGAGCCCGATTGAATAAGAGAAATAACTTGGACGGTATCACAAACCAATATCCAAGTGTCAATCAATTCAATCAACAACCCAAAGGTCGGATTCAAGAAATGATTGAACTTAAGCACAACCTGTGTTATTTCTATTATATAACAAAATGTAATGCAGAAAAGAAATAACACAAACACCAGAATTTTGTTAACGAGGAAAACCGCAAATGCAGAAAAACCACGGGACCTAGTCCAGCTTTGAACACCACACTGTATTAAGCCGCTACAGACACTAGCCTACTACCAATGAACTTCGGATTGGAATGTAGTTGATCCCTAATCAATCTCACACTGATCAAGGTATAGTTGCGCTCCTTACGTCTCTGAACCCCAGCAGGATTCTATGCACTTGATTCCCTTAGCTGATCTCACCCACAACTAAGAGTTGCTACGACCCAAAGTCGAAGACTTGATAAAATAATCTGTCTCACAGAGATTAGTCTATTGGAATAGATATATTTGTCTCCCACAAAAATACCTACGAGTTTTGTTCTGTCTTTTGATAAATCAAGGTGCACAGGAACTGATTGATAAACCAGACTTATATTCCCGAAGAACAGCCTAGTATTATCAATCACCTCACAATAATCTTAATCGTATGGAAGTGAAACAAGATATTGTGGAATCACAAATGATGAGACGAAGATATTTGTGACTACTTTTAATCTTACCTATCGGAGATAAATCTCAAGCAAATCTTAGCAAAGATAATACTCAATCACGATACTAAAAGTAAGATTAGAACACGCAACTACAGAGAAAATAGTTGGATCTGGCTTCACAATCCCAATGAAGTCTTCAAGTCGTTAACCTACAAGGTTTTGCGAAAAACCTAAGGTTAAAGGAGAATCGACTCTAGTCGCAACTAGTAACACACAAAAGGTGTGGGGATTAGGTTTCCCAGTTGCTGGAGTTCTCCCTTATAGAGTTTTAAAATCCGGGTTTGCAATCTAAGTTACCTTGGTAACAAAGCATTCAATATTCACCGTTAGATGAAAACCTGATTAGACTCAAGCTAATATCTATCAACCGTTAGATCGAACTTAGATTGTTATGCACAAATGAAATGTACCTTCATTTAGGTTTGAGTAACCGTACCTAAACGTGTACACTAGGTTGGCTCAACAATAGTTAACCGAGGTTAACTATATGAACACTCTCATATCAAACTTATTCATCTTAACCACAACTAGTTGAAATAACTCAAATGAAACTAGTTATAGAGTTGTTCAATTGCTATATTCTCATAGAAGTATACAAGAACACAATTGAATCAAAATCGGTTTGATTCACTCGAATCAATTCATGAACATTATAGCCACGGTTTGCAAAGAATGCATTCCTTATTATATAAATGTATTAGTTCATGAACAAACCGATTTTAGAACTTTAACCACTCAAGTATGCAAACGTGTACGCATACTTAAGTAGCCGGTCTGAGTTTGGGTTTGCCAGTATGCAAACGTGTACGCATACTTCCAAACACAACAGAAATTCCCGGACCCAAACCCTTCGCTAGTACGCGTACGGGTATGTGTACTTAGGTACTCGGAATTTCACAACTAACACGTATGCATACTATAGTTCCGGTCATGGATCACATATATGCAAGAACGCATACGATGCTCACAATCCAATGATGGTTAAGTGTTCTAAACTCTATTCAATATTCATTGAAACTTTCTTAGAGGATGACAATAGCTGTGTTCACGAACTATTAGCATCAAAGCAATATTCAGGTTATTGAAAATAATCATAACGAAATATTCCAAGTCTACATCAAATGATTGTATCAGACAAACCATGTAAGATGTTACTCGGCAATTTTCACATGATCATCTTTTGACTTTCGTCAAGAATATAAGATGAACTTGGTTGAAGAGAAGCTTACCAACACATATTTCGAGAAATATGTAAGTGAGTTAAACTCAACTCGAAATCTCAAATGTGCATAATCGAATACTATATAGTAATACGATTTTTGTCTCAATATAGGAGATAGAGTAGAAATAGACTTTCCAAGTGATAGATGAGCTTTTGTCTCCACATACCTTTTGTTGATGAAGTTGTTTGTACCCAAAATTACTTTTGGGCACGAAACACGATGAATGGATAGTTTGGTGTGTATTTTGGGTTAGGAGACGAAATGAAGAACAAAATGAAAGACACATGTTTAACGTGGTTCGGCATAGGTTGCCTACGTCCACGGGCGAATCCCCTTGGGGAGAAATGTTTTATTGACTTTTGTATTACAAAGTATTTTTTCTCCCCTCTTCGCTTCCCCTCTTCCTGATTTCTGCCCTCTCCTATTTATACAGTTCCACATCTAAATACAAACATAAATTACATTAATCGCTCATTCATGTCTCCATCATCAATTTCCGAATGAAATAGCCGGAGTTAATTCTCGCATGTATGAAATCTGCTGCAATTAGTACCGCATGGTCGAAATCGTCGCATTTAGCACCGCATGGCCGAAAACTTTGAAATGAATATTGCATGGCCGAAACTGGACTTCACCCGCATGGCTGAAACTGCTGGACTTCAATTCGCATGGCTGAAACTGCTGGACTTCAATTCGCATGGCTGAAACTGCTGGAATTCAATTCGCATGAAACTGCACATTTATGCTTCCATGATAAATTCTGCATAAATGATGGCTGGCAGTATTGGTGGACATTTGCCGGAACAGTGATCGCATGGGTAGGGACGGCTTGATGGTTGTCGGAGGCATGATGGTCGGGCGGTGTGGATGGAGGCTAGCCGGGACATGGTTGGAGAGCGGGTTGACAGCGTGGAAGAGTTTTTGGTCGGGAATTGGTTTAGCTTTCGGGCTACAAGACCGAAAATTGGCTAGGTGCGATCGACTTCGATAGTTGACCGACGGTTGACCTTGACCGTTGACCGACCGTTGACCATGACCTTGACCGGAAGTTGACTTTGATAGTTGACCGACTTTGACCATCGACCTTGACCGAGGAAGTTGACTTTGATAGTTGACCGACTTTGACCATTGACCGATCCGTGCATCGGTGGGCTGCCTGGTTGATCGGTTAGTGGGCTTGGATGAGGACCAAAACATGATTCAAGTATCAATTTGGCCCATTAAGTGATATTTTTACTTATGGTACAAACAGAAGTTCCACAAGCTCTCCTTGGTAGTTCTTCGTCTTCAATTGATGAACACTGTGAAATCTAATGCTCAACTACACAATCTATCCTAGTCTGAGACATTAATATAAGTATACTAGAAATCAAGACTTATAGTTTTGATCACTTACATTGACAAACAAGCTTGAGATAACAACGCTTGCGAGTTCGACCGAGCAGTGCTCTAACAGCACCTACTTGTGATCAGTCACACCAGTCACTAGGATTGGTTACACTAGAGGATCGGTTTCATCTATACATGGTATCTACTTGTGATCGATCACACCAGTTACCAGGTCCGGTTACACAATACTTACGATTGGTCACACCAATTACTTAGATCGGTCACACCAATTACAAAGATCGATTATACAATCACATGTTGATTACTTAGGATTGGTTACACCAATTACCAAGACCGGACATACCAAATCATAAGTCTAGGCATTGTGATCAGTTATACCAAGATACATACCTTGAGTTAAGATCGGTTCTACTAACTCACACATATTGGTCAACCAAAGATATGCAATGAATAGCCGGACCAATAAGCCTATTGATTTCCCTTTCGATTCACGAAACAAGTTCATGAATGTACTTCCTTTAAAAAAATGTAAAACATTGTTTCCTAGGATGGAATCTTCACCATAACCCATACACCTAATCATAACACTATATACACGATTATGTCGATGTCATATCTATGAAGTTCAAAAGATAAGCATTGTACTTCGTAGTCTGATTCCTTAATACTATGATCATACTATTATGATCATGTCACATCACTAGAGTATTATACAATATGTATAATATATACAGCTTCGCAGTTATGTTTTCAATATAGCACGACTTGAAAGATACGTTAGGATTGAAACAATTCAAGTCAATATTACTAACCTCAAGTGGAGGGATGACGTCGTCGTTGTAGTTCGTTACTTCTTCACATTCTTCAGGTATTCGGATTAATACTTGTATGTCTCAACATTTTTAGACTTTCTAGTCTAACCTAAACGAAATTGTCTCTAGTATATAATCAAGCGACTCTAAATGAGTTTTGATACTAAAATATGACAACCAAACTTGACAACCAACGCTTGGTGAGTTCAACCGAGCAATGCTCTAACGATCTCCCCCTTTTTCAATTTTAGTGACAAAACTCTTATTACATATGGAGCTAAACAATTTCTTATACGCTTGATTCCAAGTTTCAACAGCACAATAACCTGCATGTATTAATGCCGATGTTGACATTTGAAAAACAAAAGCTTTTACTCCCCCTAAAGGAAAGCTAGGTGAATATTCAATCCAAACATCTTTGTTAATCCCTTTTTGTAGTCTTAATACTACTCAGAAATATGATATGTTTCTCCCCCTTAGTCAATGCTTTACTCTTTCGTTAGATATAACGTTTAAGCACAATTTTCTTTCCTAGTGATTTAAAATCACTTGTTTACTCCATATATTTCTTTCACTTTTTGTCACAAAATGAAAAAGGTTCTAGTAAATAAAGGACAAGCCGAAAGGATCGTACGAATCTAAAAGACTTGAAAACAACCTATAAAATTTAAGCACGAAGGTTTCACATACCTTTTTAGATAACCAATATTAAACCCGAAACTACAAAGTAATTTAGTTTTAATATGTATCAAGGAAACAATTGCCCGAAGCAATTTTCCCTAATAGTCTAACAAATCGACTAAGAAACTTAACTCCCTTGTTAAACCGATTGCGTATGCACAATCGCTTGTTTCGATAAGACCAAAATAAAGATTAGAATCAACTTTATTTTTCTCATCAGGCTCTAATTATTCAGACAATAACTTAGACCTTTCTCTTTAGACAAGACAAACACTAGGTTAGTTAACTAGTTTTCTTGTCAAGGTATTTGATTAGACTTGAATAACCGAATCCTCCAATTTGATAAGTCTAACTAAGATTAGATTTAACTTAGTTTCTCTTATCCGGAATCAATTGGACTAAACAAATAATCTCGTATTTTGTTAAGCCACAAACAATAGATACAAACCAAAATAAATTGACTTGCACAATTATTTTCTTAACCGGAAGTAATTGAACAAAATTAAACATTACAGCACCGCAATTGCACCGAATTTCTGTAAGCAAAAACACTTGATACCCAACAATAAAGAAGATACCAAACAATAAGCCAATAAACTGACACAGTTTTTCTTAACCGGAATCAATTGAATCACATAAACATCCGTACACAACATAATGGAACATATCAATTATACATAAATTTTGTTAAGCAAAAGCAAAATATATGCAATATAAACAGGCTTTTTTTAAACAGGAAAATGATTAACTAACAAATTCGTTACCTCAATTTCCGCAGCCACTCTCCCGTAAAGATATATCATTAAGCAAGTTCAAATAAGAACTCTCCCCCAGTGTGTTGTCATCCTCTCGCAAGAACAAAAGAACAACAACAAAAGCAACCTTTACCAGAGAAAGGTTGAATCCGTTTTAACTAATGTGTGCCAATAGCAAAAGCTGAAAACCCGAAACACATATGTTGTGCAACATAACTCATGTAAACACAAATTAATTCAACATATTGTGATTTTTCACATATGAGTTTCGATCGGAAAACCTTATGATCATTTGATAAAGCCTACCAACATGGGCTAGAACTTAATCCCTCAAAATCAAAAAGCCACACAAATCATAAGGGTTTTATCATATGAGATAGAATATTAAGGTTAAGAAACCGAAATCAGACGTCTCATAAACCGAATACACATAGCTAAAATAAAAAACATACATTCACAGGATATGTAGTCGGTAACTATCTCATGAAACAAAAATTATAAAACAATAATTTTATTCATAAATAATAATAATGATAGTTTTATTCAAAATAGACTTTACTTAGTTCATGAAACAAATCAAAACTGATTAGTTTTTTTTCTTAAATAAAAAGGCAGACTACTCCTTATTAGTCAACTGCTCATCATATTCTTGTTCTGAATCTTGGTCCTCTTCGCCTTTTAAGAACTCAACATTGATCTCTAAAATCCATTGAAGAGTTTCTGGATCATTTCGAGCAGCAAAGGCTAGCAGTTTCTAAATACAGTTCAATTGTCTACCAAGACGCACGATATGAAACAAGAGATCTCCGTAGCTATAAATCTGAGCAGTTGAAGCATCAGGTCTACTCTCTCTTTGAGTTTTTCTCATTTGCTTGATGATTGCCTGAGAGACAGTGTAACACCCCGTGTTTTTAGCATGGTGCATGCTAAAATATGCGCCATGTCCTGAGATGAAGCTTCATCCAAAGCTTCCGTTGCGTAGGAAAAAGGAACGACAGTGTACGACCAACATGGCCGGACATCGGGTTGGCAGAGGACGACCAACATGGCCGGACATCGGGTTGGCAGTGGACGGCCAACATGGCCGGTGATAGACGCATTTATGTGTCTATTTGGATCTCAATTATGTATATTGTTAGTGCTCGATCTTGTACTTATTTGGTTATTTTATGTCTTTGTAGGTGTTTTTGGAGAAATAAGCTTTTGCGGCGAATTTGGCTAGAAAAGTGGTTTTTGAGCTCGTGGGAGAAAATTACTATTCGGACTCTCAGTTTGGATAAGGGGTACTTCAATTACTAAGGGGCACCTCACTGCTATTTGTACCCCAGATGTATTATTTACACCCCAGTGCTAAAGACAGTCCACAAACAGATAGGGGCACTCCATCCCTTAGCTTTTGAAATTTTGATTTGGCGGGAAATATTTGCAGCGAGGGTTGAATTTTAGGGCTGGATTTTTGGACAATCTCGGGCTAGATTCAATCGCCTGAATTGGTTTCCGTGGACTTGAACTGAGTAAACAGGATTAGTATAGGCCTCTACTTCGACTAGAACTGGCTAGATATCGAACGGAAGTAAAACAGGGGAGTTAACTTTATCGGGTCTGCTTGGATTTTGGGGAGAGTTTTGAACGAGATCTAATGGGAGATTATCATGGGTATGGACTGATACTGGGCTGTTAACGTAAATCAAGTTTGGTAGTTGGTCTGAGATTCGATAAAAAAGGGAAGTTTACATATTAATCTCGGCTAACAGGGAAAGAAGAACACTATCATGCGAGTTTTACTGGATTTATTTTGGAGGAGATTTACTTGATTTCTTTCGTGGATTTGGATATATATGGGTTTTTTTTTATGGTAAACTAGGTCTGGTAATTGTTTTAAAGTCGAAAGAAAACAAAGTTTCACGTAGTTTCTATGCAAGGAAGAGTTACGGGATTTGTGTCAAGGCAGAAAATCTCGAGTAATTGAGCTGAAAGGGGAAGTTACGTGAGGAAATGGAGAATAATATATTCTCTGTTAGATTCTACTCTATCTTTGGAGGGTTACTACAACTCAGCAGACGTGTAAAAAGGGATGAAAAAGTCCGAGACTTTTGGTGGAGGAAAGTGAAAGATTTTATCGGGATTCTTGGTTCTTGTGTATATATAAGAGGATAGAAAATCTAAACCGGGGTCTCGTCGAGACTTGGGGATAGTTTTGGGGGCGAGCAGAGGGTTTGGAGGAGCTATAGAGATCAACGAAGGAGTTTTCAGAGAAAGTTCTCTGCTGCTGCAAAACTCAAGAACATCAAGAACATTGAACCAACAGAGCGGTCGTAGAAGCGGTCTTAAACAACGACGTGAGACAAACAAGTATCGTTGTTCAACAGTCTTAAAAATGCAGAATAAAGTGACGTCTGTAACACCATTACATCGTTACAAATCTCTCGTTTTATATAATTTCTTCAATAAAACACCTTTTTGAGCTATGTTTCTATCTTTTTGGTGCGTTTTGAGCATGAGGAGCTAAACCCCAACACTTTGGGACGACGGAGGAAGCCATATTTCATGCGTGTGGTAATTATATTTAATTCTTTCATGACTTTTGCATGGATTGTTAATTGTTTTATGGTTTTTATTGAATGGTTGTGATTTCAATTGATGGGTTATACTTAGGTTAAGTCTTTCGATATCCCATGCTTTAGATATACAGTCGTTGATTTTCAAAAATCTACCTTGGCAAAACATAGAGTCAATATTTTATTATTATTTGAGCTATAATTGTCTAGAATAAATATATGAATCGCATGAATGAATTTTATGGTGGAATCCGAAGTTCCAGTTCTCTCGATATTTTGTGACAAACTTGTGTATATATTTTCTTTGTTTTTTAGTATTTTCTTAAATCAAGTCTTTACAAGTCTGAGTGAACGACAACCTATTACCACTTTACTACAACTTGTTAATATCACATCAATTTTTGGCGCCGCCGACGCGGACTTGTATTTAGATTTGTTTTAGGTTTTTATTTTTCTTTTTTATTATTTTTGTTCTCTTTTACGCTTTTGGTATTTTTCGATTCTTTTCAGATTTGGAACGAAGCTACAAGGAAAGAAAAAGTGCTATAAAAGGAAAGCATCGCCAAAGAAGGAAAGAAAAGAGAATCTGAAGGAGTGAAGAAGAAGATTTTGTATATAGTTATCTTGTTTTATTTATTTTTTTTTTAGAAACTGTAAATAGGGTTTTATTTTCGTAATTTTTCTTTTTATTTTCGGACTCTTTTTGGACTTTATTTTTGGACTTGGACATTATTTTTGAAACCCTAAGGAAGGGTTAAGATTAAATATAAACTATTTGCAGGGAAGGACGACAGTTACGATACTGTCTTGGCCCCTCGGGTTCGTACACTGACATAGGAGTCGGTGGCCTGAGTCGACTTCAACGGTTCATCGCCCGTCTGGTACGAGAGGTAAGACTCTATCCACCCACGAATCCCCTGTCAGTGGGTTTTATTTTGTGTGACAACTCACACCCCTGCGAATAGAATGTCGAACTATAATAATAGCCAATACAACGATTATCCGACTGAGTTTCAAAATGGACGTTACTACTTTGACCATAGTGTGAATAGTGGTCGGGAACATCAGCCTTTTCAAGGTTATGGCTCATACCATGATGAGCCCAATTACTATCCACACATGCACGGGTCATACGGGCAAAATTCTTATGTTTCTCCTTTAGAAGAGTCTCTCAGGAAATTAGAGGAGACGACACGTAGGTTAGCTAAGATGAATAACTTAGTTTATGACGAAAGAGAACTTTCTATAGAGGAATCCCTCAAGCTGATGGCTGAGACGAACGAAATAATTGCTCGAAATCTAGATTTCCAATATAGTGTTTCCAATAGTACCCTTGAAAATGAGGATAGTTATTTGCATAATCAAGATGACGAGGTTAGAATTGGTAACACTACATTTTTAGACGAGGTTCGACCATTTTCATGTTATTACAATGATGATTATGATGAGGATAGTGTTGATGAAGAATCTGAAATAAGTAGGCATAGTGATCAGGAATTTGTTACTCCAATTGAGCTTAACAACGATAATATTATTTCTAGTTCGAATCCAAATAATTTTAATAATTATTCACCTATTCAAAAGGACGAGGATTTGACTAGAGATACCCCCGTTTTAGACGATGTAGTATTCCCTTATGATTACGAAGTTGATGATACTTTTGAGGAACGAGTTTATTCTGAGAATATTATTTTAGAGTCTAGCGATTTAGAAACATTAGTCTTAGACAAAGAAAATGAACTCGTAGAGATGAGTGAGGATGAACCTGACTTAGAAGAATCAATTGTCCATTTTCAGGGAATCGATGACCTTGAAATTAGGGAAGTTGTGACTAGTCTTTCTAGAGACACTGAAAACTCTAAGTTTGGGGGTGATTATCATTCTCCATGTGCTTTAACTCTTAGAAAGGTCCCTCACTTGGGACTTGACATATGTGCCTCAACCATTTTAAAAGATTATCTTCATACACGTTTTCCTGAACCTAGTGATGTCCATAAGGAAGTTCAGTTGTTAGAAACCCATCCTCTGGTTGATGTGGTTAGCTCAGGCTATGTTACCCAGATTGATTTTGTTTTCCCACCAAATATTTTTCAATCAATTGTGGGAACGTATAAGTTTCAGATGTGTCAGTTATTAAGTTTTGAGACTAAACCTAAGTACTTTAGGAAATTAGTATCGACACATTTTATTATGATTGACCACCAGTTTCATCGTGGTCAATTGTGTGAGTCAAAACTGATTGACTTTAAGGATCCGCAGCTATTTAGGTTATTATTATGTGCTTCTAAGTTTTTATTTGAGTTTTTCCAGACTCTAATACCTAAATCGGATCTTAGCTTCGAGGAAATGCAACCCATGAAAATATTTTATCTCGACCCAGTTATAGAACCTGAACCTGAACCACAGCTAGATGTAGTTGTCTTAAACAGGAAACTAGACAAGGGTGTGCTTTATTTGTTAATTTTCTTGGCAGGTTGCAGATTCCTTTTACTTGTGATAGCTCTATTTGGTTTTGATGACCCACAGATTTTTAGGCTATTACTTTATGATTTTATGAGGTGACTAATCCTTTGTTAGTCTGGCTGAAGACGTTAAACTTAGCACTTTTTGGGAGGTAACCCAATATTCATGCGACACGGTAATATCTTTCCTTAACTCTTTTACTTCAAATGGTAACAATTTCTCCTTGTTCATGCTTTTAATTTTATCTTTAGAACATTGAGGACAATGTTAGATTTAAGTTTGGGGGTATGGGAGAAACTTTTTAGTTGCATTGATAAACTCCAGAGCCTAGAAATTTATGCTTATTAAGGATGGCACTAACCAATCTAAGTGGATGGAAGCATTTTGGTTGTAGGAGTTGAGGAACCAATCTGATTAGATGGCAACATCTAAAGAGTCTATTCATAAAAGCACAGAGTTCAGGTGTTAGAAATAACATGATAGTTTCACCATATCTCGTTGAGTCCTTTTCACTTCTGTTTTTATTTTTATTTTGGTTTAAAACTATGTTTCTCTAAGTGATTAGGTGGGGCCCACGAATCAAGTTGTTACCGATGCTAGGGTGAATTAGAGTGATTGAGATACCAAAAAAAAAAAAAAAAAAAAAAAGAAGAGAAGTTGAAGAAAAAAAAAAAAATTTGAATTGAGACCAGACCAACTGGAATAAATTCAATAAAGTCGACCACCGGAACCCTTGTATATGCCGGTTGTGTTGACCTAGAGTTAGGATTATCGACCACCGGTTCCCTTGTATATGCCAGTGTGTTGATATTAGTCGACTAGTATCTCAAGTCAATAGGATAGGTTCATTTTGGCGGAGGCCTTCAGACAGATATGGGAAACACCATTCACTTAGTAAACATCAAAACCATCTATGTTTTTCTCTATATCCATCTTCTTGATCTATCAATGTGATTAGTTTTGACTCCGGATATTGATGTCCATAGTGCGACTATCTGAGTAGAGCTCTGTGACTTATATATGAATTTTAGTATGCTTGAGTGCAAACTCGTGTACAGCAATTGGAATTTCGCATCGGGGTACTTCCTCCTGTAGTCAATAAGTATGCCAACCAAGGAGATTTTTTGGTGCCTTCCAAGGTTCTGCGTAGATAGTTAGGGTTTGGAGTATAAAGGTTTTGTGGGTACACCTCTGGTAAACCCTCCCGAGACTATAACTCGGCCACTAGGGCCACCTAGGGGTTTAAAGGCTTATTGCATACGCTAAATGCAATCGACGATGCCTGCGACAGTGAGTTAGGATTTTATTTTGTAG
This sequence comes from Papaver armeniacum, assembly GCA_023531295.1. NCBI lineage: Eukaryota > Viridiplantae > Streptophyta > Magnoliopsida > Ranunculales > Papaveraceae > Papaver > Papaver armeniacum. The sequence continues at coordinate 59,202 of JAJJWW010012936.1, forward strand.
ATTTGATTTGCTCGAGGACTAGCAAATAATAAGTTTGGGGGTATTTGATAGACGCATTTATGTGTCTATTTGGATCTCAATTATGTATATTGTTAGTGCTCGATCTTGTACTTATTTGGTTATTTTATGTCTTTGTAGGTGTTTTTGGAGAAATAAGCTTTTGCGGCGAATTTGGCTAGAAAAGTGGTTTTTGCGCTCGTGGGAGAAAATTACTATTCGGACTCTCAGTTTGGATAAGGGGTACTTCAATTACTAAGGGGCACCTCACTGCTATTTGTACCCCAGATGTATTATTTACACCCCAGTGCTAAAGACCGTCCACAAACAGATAGGGGCACTCCATCCCTTAGCTTTTGAAATTTTGATTTGGCTGGAAATATTTGCAAATGAGGGTTGAATTTTAGGGCTGGATTTTTGGACAATCTCGGGCTAGATTCAATCGCCTGAATTGGTTTCCGTGGACTTGAACTGAGTAAACATGATTAGTATAGGCCTCTACTTCGACTAGAACTGGCTAGATATCGAATGGAAGTAAAACAGGGGAGTTAACTTTATCGGGTCTGCTTGGATTTTGGGGAGAGTTTTGAACGAGATTTAATGGGAGATTATCATGGGTATGGACTGATACTGGGCTGTTAACGTAAATCAGGTTTGGTAGTTGGTCTGAGATTCGATAAAAAAGGGAAGTTTACATATTAATCTCGGCTAACAGGGAAAGAAGAACACTATCATGCGAGTTTTACTGGATTGATTTTGGAGGAGATTTACTTGATTTCTTTCGTGGATTTGGATATATATGGGTTTTTTTTTATGGTAAACTAGGTCTGGTAATTGTTTTGAAGTCGAAAGAAAACAAAGTTTCACGTAGTTTCTATGCAAGGAAGAGTTACGGGATTTGTGTCAAGGCAGAAAATCTCGAGTAATTGAGCTGAAAGGGGAAGTTACGTGAGGAAATGGAGAATAATATATTCTCTGTTAGATTCTACTCTATCTTTGGAAGGGTTACTACAACTCAGCAGACGTGTAAAAAGGGATGAAAAAGTCCGAGACTTTTGGTGGAGGAAAGTGAAAGATTTTATCGGGATTCTTGGTTGCTGTGTATATATAAGAGGATAGAAAATCTAAACAGGGTCTGTCGAGACTTGGGGATAGTTTTGGGGGGCGAGCAGAGGGTTTGGAGGAGCTACAGAGATCAACAGAAGGAGTTTCAGAGAAAGTTCTCTGCTGCTGCAAAACTCAAGAACATCAAGAACATTGAACCAACAGGAGCGGTCGTAGAAGCAGTCTCAGAAACAACGACAGAGACAAACAAGTATCGTTGTTCAACAGTCTTAAAAATCTATAACAGTGACGTCTGTAACACCATTACAGCGTTACAAATCTCTGTTTTATATAATTTCTTCAATAAAACACCTTTTTGAGCTATGTTTCTATCTTTTGGGTGCGTTTTGAGCATGAGGAGCTAAACCCCAACACTGGGACGACGGAGGAAGCCATATTTCATGCGTGTGGTAATTATATTTAATTCTTTCATGACTTTTTGCATGGATTGTTAATTGTTTTATGGTTTTTATTGAATGGTTGTGATTTCAATTGATGGGTTATACTTAGGTTAAGTCTTTCGATATCCCATGCTTTAGATATACAGTCGTTGATTTTCAAAAATCTACCTTGGCAAAACATAGAGTCAATATTTTATTATTATTTGAGCTATAATTGTCTAGAATAAATATATGAATCGCATGAATGACTTTTATGGTGGAACAAGTTCCAGTTCTCTCGATATTTTGTGACAAACTTGTGTATATATTTTCTTTGTTTTTTAGTATTTTCTTAAATCAAGTCTTTACAAGTCTGAGTGAACGACAACCTATTACCACTTTACTACAACTTGTTAATATCACATCAGCTGGACATCGGGTTGGCAGTGGACGGCCAACATGGCCGGATATCGGGTTGGCAGTGGACGGCCAACATGGCCGGACATCGGAGTTGGCATTGGTAGTGAACAGCCATCTTGGCCGGTTATTCAGGAAAATACATGGTAACAGCCATGAATAGTAAACGGGAAGTTGATGAAAGATTTTTGGTCCCCTTTTCATACTTGTAGAAATTCCATTAAGACATATATAGGGAGGGGTAGTTGGTTGATGGTGCATATGCGGACTATGCACCAAGTAAGCTTCATAGCTTAGCCGGAAGAGTATAAATGATGCCTAAGACTCATTTATAGTTGCGTAGCCTCGCAAAGAGGGCATTTGATGCTTAGGCATCATTATGCCATATTGCGGACCAAACATGCATCACTTGGATGCATTCCGACGGAACGACCTATACGGACTAGGCCATTTCGATTATTGCTTGGCCACGGCCTAACAAACGAGTTGGAATAAGTTGCTTGTCCCTTCGTGATGAACTACGGTCTGTGCTTGATCCCTTTAGAGTAGGGAAGGGTACGTAGGCAGCTGCAATGAGTTACAACATTGCTTCGGTCCAAAGACTTTGTCGCTCATATCATCTAATTCGAGATGATTGCGACATTCTCGGCCCCCTCATATCATCTAAGCTTTTGGTAGATCGACGCCGGAGAGATGATTGTGGCCATACTTGATGAGGCTTAGTTGCATGCCAGCAAGTGGATGCTCATACTTCCTATCAAGCTACAAAGAGCAATCTATAGCCTATCTGGAGGCGAAAAACCCGAATGTCGTAATTTAGCTCAAGAGGAGTCCATTTTGATGGGAAACGGACCAAAGATCAAGACATGTTGATCTAGATCCACTTGGTCACCAGAATTTAGCCAAATTACATCGTTTAGGGCCTCAAAAGGCCGTTTTTGTCGTATTAAGCAAGTTTTTGCTTTCTTAATAAACCCTTTTGCGGAACAAGGGTAAGTTGGAACGGTGTGGAAGCTAAGTTAGCTGCGTCATGCTCCACGAACATGCTTGCAAGGGCAAATGGACATGCATTTGCCTAGCCCTAAGGCCCGGATCGTAGCTTCATCATCATGGCGCATCGGGGGAGTTACGGCCTGCGGGGCAACGCGCCAAAGGCGTAATTTTCCGGTCCGTCACAGACAGTTTTAGTGAATTTCTCATCTCCAATTTTTTTTCCCATTGTGTTTTCACAAATGTTGGTGATGAGACCAGGAAATCCAAGATTTCTTTGGGACACTGTGGTGTTGATGATTCATATATCCTGATTATTTGATTTATAATCATTCCACATAGATCGATTTGCATGTCACCTTCAAGGAGAAAGTATACAAACTCAGCAAATTCCTTGTCCCATTGTGATGTATCTCTTGTGCAAGCAAAAAGAGTTGTTATTGCAAGTTTACCAAAAACTCTTAAGTAGAAGGGTACTTCTTTGTTTAGCATTCTTTCATTCTTCCAGACAACAAATTTTCCAATGAGATGTTTTGAAATGTTAACATGATCAATTTCAAAACCAGTAATCAAATGATTGCCTTTCACATTGTACTTAATGATCTTTGAAATCATCTCTCTATTGACATGGTGAAAAGTATATCCAACAAGAGTGCGAAAAGTAAGATTCTCATGATCAATATTATGAATATTACCCTAGAAGATTCTTACTATATCAAGTGAGTATTTTTCAAGTCCAAACAAATTCCCCCAATTTCGGTCTTGAACAAACTTCACATATTTTGCTTATCTGGGTCGAATCTCTTTTCAAAAGTGAAATTAACTCCTTTTAGAGCTTGATATTTCTCAAATCATGTACTATCCACAAAGTTTGTAAGTTCATGTTTGTCTTTGATCAAGTGAGGATACTTGTTTTTTTCAATTTCACCAAAAGGAATATATGGATTCAACTCCAGGTTGTCAATTTCAGCCTAGTTTTTTTCAATTTCCTCTTTCCCATATTTCCAAATATCAAGAATATATGGAAAACCCTAGTTTCGGTTTCGAACAATTTCTCCCATGATGTTTGTAAAAACAACTCAAGATAATCTTCTTTTATAGGGAGTGAAGATATTAATTTTCGGAAATAACTAGTTTTAGGAAATCCTCTAAAAATCAGAAACCATAGTTGTAGGGAAACAAATCCGATTTTGAAACTAGGTTTTTCTTTTGGAAAAATGATTTTTCTTGGAACGAATCTATATTATGGATCAATTCTATATTCATGTCCAAATATTTGTCTAATCTATAATTACCAGAATTTGATAATATATTTTGAAACTCACTTAAGAATTTTCCAATAAAGTATATATTGAAAAATTTGAACATAACAAGATATTTGAAAATATCTTTAGAATCACAAATACAGTAATACTTTAAAAGATCACTTGCTTCATTAAAACAATTGTGGGGTGTATGAAGCAATCCATTGTTAATAGAACTATTAACTGAAAAATCATTCTTTGGATAATCACAAAGATTCCAAAATCGCAACCTAATCAGCGTTACATTGGCAGTTTTAGATCTGAAAATGTACATACATATATTTGGGTAACAAATCCAAAATATATCTAAGATCCTAGATTTTTCAAGAACAAAATAGTCATGGTTCATACTTAGAAAAATCTCATGTGGAATCTTATGCATTTTCAAGATAAAACATGTCACATGGAATATTGTATCATTGTTACTAAACTTGTTAGTATTCAATACCATGAGATACAAATCTATGATACCCAGGGGGTTATGTAAGTCAACCGAGACATACATAGACATAATTCCAATTCCTAACAAATTTAGGAATAAGAGTATTATATACTTCATTCGTGTCTTCCACCATGAGTCTTTGAAGTAGTCAAATCCTGCTACTACGTTAACTGAATCAGCCATTAGATTCAATTCTTATAAGTTGGAGCGCACCAAACACAGATTGTTAGATCTTTTGGTGTTTGCCTGCTCTGATAACAATTGAAGAGACAAGGGTACCCAAATACACCACAATCTTTTTGTTTCAACCTATAAGTCCTCTACCGAATATGATCGTCTATGGACAGAGTCGAGATAATACGACAATTCGGTTTATACTTCGTGTGATCGTCTATGGATACGAGATCGAGACAATACAAAAACAAGATAACTTGTGTGATTGACTATGGGTACAATATTGAGACAATACAACAACAAAGTATGTTACTTGATAATAGGTTCGGTAATAACCAAACTCTATAGGATCACTATCAAGTATTTACGGAGTTTACGTACTAAGTGTAATTTACTTTTAATTATAATAAAATAATTATAATTACGGAATAGAAAAGTAAATGACATAGCAAGATTTTGTTAACGAGGAAACCGCAAATACAGAAAAACCCCGGGACCTAGTCCAGTTTTGAATACTCTAAGAATTAAGCCGCTATACAAAATCTAATACCAACTTCGTATAGTTGAGACCAAGCATACTAGCCCTAGATACTTAGTTCCCTCAGTATCCCTGCGCCTTCGACTTTTACAGTCACGCACGTGAATAGCAAGTCCTTTAGACCGTTGTTAGAGCATAGCTCGGTTGAACCCACCAAGCATTGGTATGTCAAGTTTGGTTGTCATATTTTAGTGAGTCAAAACTCAATTAAAGAGCCGCTTGATTATATACTAGAGACAACTTCGTATAGGTTAGTCTAGAAATATTAGGATTATGAGACATACAAGTATTACTCGAAGACTTGAAGAATGTGAAGAAGTAACAAGCTACATCGACGACATCATCCTTCCTCTTGAGGTTAGTAATATTTTGACTTGAACTGTTTCAATCCCAACGTATCTTTCAAGTCGTGCTATATTGAAAACATAACTACGAAGCTGTGAATGATATACTCTAGTAGACATAGTGTTAAGGAATTAGAATACGAAGTATAACGCCTATCTTTTGAACTTCGTATATAAGACATCGACATAATCGTTTGAATGTTATTGTGATTATGTGTACGGTTAAAGGTGAAGATTTCATCATAGGAAACAATGTTTACATTTGTTTAAAATAAGTACATTTATGAACTTGTTTTATGAATCAAAAGGGAAATCGCTAGGCTTATTGGTATTGTAACTTGTTAGTAGAACCGATCATAAATTGTTATGTATCTCGGTAAAACTAGTCACAATGTTTGACTTATGTATTGTTATGACTTTTGTTAGTGTAACTGATCGTAAGTAATCACCTTAGATGGTATGATCGATATTTGTAATTGGTGTAACCGATCCTGGTAATTGGTATGACCGATCACAAAAGAGTTGTAATCGATCCTTGTAATTGGTGTAACCGGTCCTGGTAATTGGTGTAACCGATCCTAGTGACTAGTGCAACCGATCACAAGTAATACCATGAGAATAGGGTAACCGGTCCTGGTAATTGGCGTAACCGATCCTGGTAACTGATGTAACCGGTCCTAGTAACCATATTAAGGTAGAACCGATCCTTGTGTTTGGTAGAACCGTAAACCCATGATTAGTGTATTGATATTTGATCAATCACATAGTTCTTGGAAATCAGATGAACCAGTTCTAACTTGTTTGGAAGTGTGGTATAATCGGTTCAAAGGAGATCTCGGACCGAAATAAGTTGAGAATCTTATAATTAAGGTTGTTAATTTTGTATGCTTTTAATTACCAGCAATTAAAATGCATATCTCTGTAAAATAAAAATTGGCAATGTGCATTTACTAATTGGAGATTTTCTAGTGAGATTTCGGTTAATATTGGACAGAGCATTTCCAGGAATTATAAAAACCGATTTGGAAAAATATTGCATATCTTAAGAATATTTCGGTTTTGGAAATTCCTTGGTGTCCAAACTTCCTTGGTCTATAAATACCCAAGTTTACATTTCGTGCAAACTATCCTAAGAGCCAGCAAAACTACCTTGTTGTGTTGTTACTGGTGGAGCCATCTATTCAGAGAGGAAAGTACCCTAATTAGGCGAAATCTCTTACGACCGCTCGTTTAAAGACTTCTATGGGATCAAGAAGCTCTACGAGTAACGTTGGTGAGAAACTAGATAATTGCAGCATTATTAGTTTTTGATTTGATTTGATTGACTAACGGCTGTTGAAATTTGATTGCACCTAGTTTGTTTATTCTTGAGAATCTTCTCTTCTGATATAAGATTCACTCAAACTAGATCGAAGTGACGTCTTGTGATAATCCATTGTTAACAGACTCCGTTCTGTGCGTGATTTATCACAAGAGATTCAAGTTGTGGTGTGCAGGTGTTTATTGAAGATTAAAGAAGATTTGAAGACGAAGAAGATTTCTTATTGGGTTCATAATCTTTGGTGTGCAAAAAACTTGATCGGCTGGGATCCAACTATAATCGGTTTATCTTTGATACATTTGATTGATTAGTTGCGTAGATCGGCATAATTATATAGTATCTTGATAGATTCTATTTTTGACTGCAAAAATCTAAACTATGTTACTTTCGTAGTTGTTGGATAGATAGATCTAAACCCGACAAAGGAGTTTATTGGATTAAACAGAAGAGCCTTTGTCTGAGATTGAATGAAGTTGTTACCGAACAGATTTGTTGTTCCTTTACTGTTTGGAATACGAACCAAATGAATTGTTCCAGTGCGTGCACTTATTGAATGTCGGAAGCGCAGGGATACTGAAGAAACTAGGTCAACTATAGGTTTAGTTGCTTGGTATCAACTGTACGAAGTTGGTTTGATTTTGTGTAACAGCTTAATTATGAGAGTATTCAATTCTAGACTAGGTACCAGGATTTTTCTGCATTTGCGGTTTCCTCGTTAACAAAATCTTGATGTGTAATTTACTTTTGTTTTCCGCAATTATAATTGTTTTTATTATAATTTAAAGTAAATTACACAAATGTTAACTCTGTATTACTTGATAGTGATCCTATAGAGTTTGGTTAAGTCTGAACCTATTATCAAGTAATCACACTTTGATTGTTGTATTGTCTCGATCTTGTATCCATAGACGATCACACAGATTGTGAATACCGATACCATGCATGCATATCAAGAGAGCACTGTGTGGCAATGTTGGAGACCAGGGGGTGTAAAACCAAGGCGAAAAGGAGCTGTCCAAGGGGATCTCCCTGTTGTACTCCTTTAGCTGAGGTCAGGCTAAACTCATTATAGTATAACCTTGCAGGTTGAGCATAACAAAACTCAAACCCCTTAGAAATACTAGGACATCGAGCCCTAACCTCCCTTATCATGGTAAAACTATCTACTAAGTTAAAGGTGTTTGAGAAATCCATGAGCATCATGGTGATATTGTTTTGTGTACCTTTCAGTTCCATTAGCCGGTTAGCATCATGAAGAATGCTTTCCCCTCCACACGGAATCCCGGAACCAAACTGGTGATCTCCAAGGTAGTTAGCCATCTCCTTCCCTACCGAGGTTGCGGCAATTTTCGAGCAAAACCTTCTCCAAATAGTTCCAACTGCAATCGGTCGTAGTCCACCATCCGGCTTAAGTAAAGGATTTAATGGCCCTAGAACAGCAGGACAACCACCGGATAACCATAAGTTCACTAGTCCAGCCATTGAGGTAAGCAATTCATCAGAGACGGCAGCGGCATGACCACTTAATGCCTCTAATAAATGTTGAGCACGAAGCCCATCTCGGCCATATGATGTGCCTTTAGGAAATCTCCTAATTGCATCTAGAACAGCCTTGTTATCCACTACCACAGATGCAGCTGGAATATTACCTGCAGGAATATTGGGTGGAGGTGCATGGGGATGCTTTTGCTGCAGCTCATGAAGGGTATCAGGATTGTTAGAAGCAACACCACCAGAGGACAGAATTCGAATAACTGCTATATAGTGTCCAAAACTTAGTTTCTTTTTGCAGGCTTCCACATTGGTTTTCTGCCTCTTCCTTTCAGTTTTCCTGGTATTTTGGTTCTTTTGGTGCACTTGAAGGACTTGTTGAATCAAGGCAGCGCACCCCTGTGGTTCTCTCCATCTGTCTAAGGTGTCATTCACTGCGGCAGTCTGAAGTCTTTTCCTATTGCCCGACCTCTCTTCCTTTGTGCTTTTAGGAAAGTAGAGGTTGATAGTGCAGATAGGCAATAAGAGAAGTTGCAGCCATGGATGAAGGTCAGTGGGATGGTCTAGAACCCTATCCAATGAAGATTTAAGAGTTATATAAAAGGTAAGCCTGCACTGTATTGGGATACTGGACGTTGTTGGTATTTGTTTCTGGTAAACTAAGTTAAGTAACTCAACAGACAATCCTAGAGAGTCATCCTGTACTAAACTGACAGGGATTTCATATGTTGAATTGCTAGAGGCAGTAATCTATGAGATTGGTTTATCGACACCATATATTAAAAATCTGCACTCTTACCGTGGAAAGGACCCTTAACAATACCACCAGCATGATCTCTATATGGCCTCTTCCAAGAATAAACCTACATACATGGAACGCAAATCCACATCTGTAACTGCCTTAAAACTCTTTCCCAAGCGTTGTATACAATGACTTCTATGCGTATCCTATCTTGACAGATAGAGATATACTTATCTGTTGGGTAATGCCTGTCATATATGTGCTTGAGAATTGAGGTTTTAACATAGCCTCGTCCTCCCACTCCATCATTGCATGCATCAAAATATTTAAAGGGACAGTGGCAGTGCATATCATCATCAGAGTCATTATCGGCACAAGGTGGTTGATCCTGAGAATTGACGGTAGATCTAGTTGAGGATCCAGCCTTTGTTGCAGTGGACAAACCTCCTTGAGATTGTGTAGGCGATGATCTTGCTCTCGTCCTCGACATTATCCTGGGACGAATGAAGTAACTACTTTAAACTGTTTCCTGATGATCAAATTAAGGTAGAGTAGGATGAAAAAAGGGTATCATCTGGTGCAAAAAAGGACAAGGGTTCGAATGTTGATGATGGTAGATGATTTTTTTGATCAATGAAGGGTGAAATAATAAAATATTCAACACAGGTTTTCAATCACATGTATTTTTATCGGAGTTTCTCTCTCTCATGTGGTAGAGCATAGGTTAAACGCGCCTAATCCCTCCGCTTTTCAGATGAATGGGGGAATATGGTAGGGCATAAGTTAAACGCGCCTAGGATGTGCGTTGGTAGAACGCGCCTACTCCCCCTTTCTTTTTATCAGAAGAATGCGGCGGGTTGGTTAAGCGCTGATAGAACGCGCCTACTCCCCCCTTTCTTTTTGATCATAAGGATATGGTGGGTTGGGTGAGCGTTGATAGAATGCGCCTACTCCCTCTTTCTATTTATCAGAAGGATGTGGTGGGTTGGGCGGGCGTTGATAGAACGCGCCTACTCCCCCCACCCCACCCCACCCACACTTTTTTTATCAGAAGAATACGGCGGGTTGGGTAAGCATTGGTAGAACGCGCCTACTCCCCTTTTCTTTTATCATAAGAATGCGGCGGGTTGGGTGAGCATTGATAGAACGCGCCTACTCCCTTTTTTTTTTTTTTTTTTTTCCTCCTCTTCTCTTTTTTTTTCTTTTTTTTTTTATGAAGGCGCTGGCTAAACGTGCCTACCCCTTCTCTTCAAATGATCATGGGGAAAATCGTAGGTTAGACGCGCCTACTCCCTCCTCGGTAGGTCATCCCATTGGGCGTCTTTGGAGTTTCCGTATTTTTGGCATGTCGGCCAATCGGGCGTCTTTGGTGACACATAGCCTTTTGTAGATTTGTCAGCTATTCGGGCACCTTTGGCATTCCAGTAACCTTTTGTAGATTTGTCAGCCGACCAGGCGCCTTTGGCATTCCTGTTGCCTTTTCTAAATTTGTCAACCGACGGGGCGCCTTTGGCATTCCCGTAGCCTTTTGTAGATTTGTCAGCCGACCAGGCGCCTTTGTCATTCCCGTAGCCTTTTGTACATTTGTCAGCCGGCCAGGCGCCTTTGGCATTCCTGTGACCTTTTGTAGATTTATCAGCTATCCGGGCGCCTTTGGCATTCCCGTAGCCTTTTGTAAATTTGTCAGTCGACCGGGCGCCTTTGGCATTCCCGTAGCCTTTTGTAGATTTGTCAGCCGACCAGGCGCTTTTGGCATTCCTGTGACCTTTCGTAGATTTGTCAGCCGACCGGGCGCCTTTGGTATTCTTGTGACCTTTTGTAGATTTGTCAGCCGACTGGGCACCTTTGGCATTCTTGTATCCTTTTGTAGATTTGTCAGCCGACCAGGCGCCTTTGCCATCCCTGTGACCTTTTGTAGATTTGTCAACTATCCGGGCGCCTTTGGCATTCCCGTAGCCTTTTGTAAATTTATAATCCGACCGGGCGCCTTTGGCGTTCCTGTGACCTTTTCTAACCATATTGCATACGAATTCCAAAAAGAGAATTTATTTTTACCATAGAAAGTAGACTGTTTACGATTTTGTAGTTTCATCTTTCATATTCTTCCCCTCCCCCACCCCCTTTTTTTTAGTTTAGTGGCGAGGGAAGGGGTCATACTCAATTGCCTGCTTAGTTGCCTCGAGCTCCCCAGGGGTGCGCTTTCGTTCGAATATACTCCTTTTGGCGAAACATTCTTCCGCCGGGTGTCCCAACCTCCGATGGTAGTGGCAATACTTGGCCGCGTTCTTATCCATTTTGTTGACGTCTACCACTGTCGGGGGCAGCTGGATTTCCTTTTCCATAACCCACTGGTTTAGTATTTCGATCGCGCGCTCCCTACTGCAAGGCAGAGGGGGTGGTGGGTTTGAGTCGCGCCTAGTCCATCCATTTCTCCCTTGGTTTCCTCCGCCATTTTGAAATTGGTCCCTTCTCTCTCTATTAGTGTTGGGCCTTACATTACGTGGTGCCTCAGATACGGTGCTAACTGTGTGGCACCAAGTAGGGTCTGTGGGTACTTCTTCTATATAGTCGGCAATCCTCTCAGCTGCTTCTTATAGCTCGACAAAAGTCTGGAACCTGAAATTGATCAAACTCCCCTTAAAAGCTGGGATCATTCCTCGCACACATATTTCGACAAGTGCTCCTTCGTTGATGTCTTCATGAAAGTCTAGTGCCAAGCGCCGGAACCGCAAGATATATTTTCCTATTTCTTCTCCTATCCGTTGTCCGCTCCTACTCAAGTCTATTGTCGTGATTTTCCTCTTGGCAGAATAGAATTTCCCAAGGAAGAGTGTGGACATAATTGGCTAAGAGTCCACACTTTCTGCTTTTAAGTTGTCGTACCAGGTGAATGCTTTGCCAGTGAGTGACTTGGGGAATTCCCTTAGACATAACTTTACATCGGAGACTTTGTCATTCATTGCTGATAGGAATCGGCTGAGATGTTTCCGCGCGTTCCCTTGTCCATCGTATGTCTTCAACTTCAGAGAAGTGTAGTCCTCGGTATATTGATATTCTTGGATGCTTGCTGGGTATGGACTGCTTATGAGGCAGTGATTGTCTTGTTTTATCACATGGTAATTTTGCTCCAAGCACTTTGCCATTTCTTCCTGTGACATTATTGTTGTCTTGTCATTTTTGTGTCCTTCGCCTTTTGCTGTTTATTCAGGAGCACTTTGACCCGCTATCACTGCTTGTGCTATCCAGTTTTCTAGCTCCTGCCTTCTCTGTGAGCGCTCTTCTAACTCTTTTTGCATGTCTTGTAGGGCTGTCAATGTGGGTTTCGACAGCTGGATCACTCGCATGTTCTTCTCTTGTGTTGCCATTATCTCTCTGTTTTGGGGTCCATGTCTCGTTGATTGTTTGATAACATCCTGGCCAGTGCTTCGTCTTCGCTGTCATCATCTTCTATTGTTACCTCATCGATGTTGATGTGCCGATTAGTCACTTGGTTTTCTACCGCGCCTGAGCTAACGCCTTCTGGGTGTGTCATGGTGAGCTAGGCACGAGCCTCCGGATGTGGTCGCCAAATATTGAAGGGTGATCTTCGTTTTGGTTCTACCCGTCCTAGTTACACCAAGTAACCTTAGATTTCTAGGAATAGTAAGAGAGAGAGTTGCCTTTCCATTGTACCTTGTCCTTCTTTATATAGACTTTCCCAAAAGTCACTTCTTTTACGACATCATGACACATGTCCTAAACCTCCTTAATTACTCATGATGCCATTCCTTAATGTAACCTCCTCCTTGTTTGTTAATTCCTTCCTTGTCCTTCTTTCCTTGTGGGTATTTTCTCATTGGACTTAGGCTTAGTCCCCAAGTCCCCATGTCTCATACTAGGCTTACCTCCCCTCTTAAGGGCACCCCGAGCCCGTTAAGGGGTATTATTTTTCATGTATCAACACCTGGCTCTGAGGATAGTTTCCTAAAAAATTCAAACTTAGGTATTTATAGACCGAGGATGTTTGGACACCAAGGAATTTCCAAAACCGAAGATATTCTCAAGATATGCAATGAATGGAAAAATTAAGTTTTGTTATTTCCAATAAATGTTTGTCCAATATTTCTGAAATCTCTCCATAGAGAATCTCCAATTAGTAAATGCACCTTACTAATTTTTATTCTCTAGAGCTATGCATTAATTGATGGTAATTAAAGCATATAAAACTAACAACCTTAATCAAAAGATTCTTGATTTATTTCGGCATAGGATCACCTTGAGTATCAAGGAATATCTTTTAACAATAATGATAAGAGTTACCGCTAGTGTTCAAAGTATGTTGACATCTTTTCACTGCAAATCCTTATTTCATATTTACATGGATTTGCATTCTTGGAATCGGTTATACCACACTTCCATAAAAGTTTAGAATTGGTTTCCTGTATTCCAAGACTACTATGTGATTGGTCATACCGAGTCACATACATGGGTTCAATCGGCTCTACCAATCACTAGGCTCGGTTATGCCTAAATATGATACCTACGTGTGATCGGTTATACCTAAATATGGTCACACCAGTCACTAGGATCGGTTCTATCTATATATGGTATATACTTGTGATCGGTCACACCAGTTACCAGGACCGGTTACACCAATTACAAGGATCGATCACACAATACTTATGATCGGTTACACCAATTACTAGGATCGGTCATACCAATTACAAAGATCGATCATACCATCATATGGTGATTACTTAGGTGTTTATGGGTGAAAACTATTTCTGCCGGTTTTGGTAATTTGGGGTGTGTGGATGAGAAATGAGTCTAAACCTTAAACAAATGCACTACACGGGAGTGCTTGTAGATTCGAGAAATCAATCTGTGCAAATCCGGCCTAAACCAAGAATGGTCGTTCCAGACTTGTTTCGGTCACAAAGTGAAGGAGATGGGGTTGATCTTAGGGAGGGAAGCGAAGAAGGTGTTGAGATTTTGAAGGTGTTGGCTATGTATGACTTGGATCGAAAAGCTGAACCGGCTTGCGGGATGTAAGCTATCGTTCCGTGTTTGAATACGATGATATCAACACTTGCCTCTCGTATCTGGACTTGTTCTTGTTTTTGGAAATAGGGAGGAGAACCTATTTATACAAGTCATTTGAGCCTTATTCACGTCTCTCGTGGGAAGTGGAGGAAGTGGAGTGATGGAGTAGTGGAGTTGTGTGTTAGTGTTACACGACCAGTCTTACCCACTTCTCCTGTCATCTCTAACCGTCCATGACTTCCTGACACGTTATTGTGATGGCGCGTTGCACGCTGCACGCTGTAAACCGCCAGACCAATACCCCAGTATGTATCCCCCAGTTTGTGACATGATTGATGTTTCGAGTGTGTGGACCGTGGGACCCACAAAAAATAGCATATAATGCTAGATTAAATAACTAAGTTATTTAGGAAGTCGATACTTGTGAAGTATCGTGTGTATTCTATGTGTCTTGCATCATGGTGTGGTAGAGTGACGGGTGGTGATCACCATGACGCCTCACTGACCAATAAACTCCTGACCAGGGTTGTATAACCAAGCCGGTGAAGTTGGACGGACGAGATGATCTTTGAGACACTCATCTGCGACCGTTGATGGAATTAGGGTTTTTGAAGAGGTGCGCAAGCATCACTCTTCAGCTTGGTCGAATCCAATCTTGGGATACAATTTTGACAGGGACGATCGTGTATGTGTGTAGACGACATGACGGTGTAGGCGCCCATATCTCATTGTCTCGTGAAAGTGTGATCTGGGCCACTCAATTTGTCCGGCGAAGTTGAGTGGTCGAGATCAATTTGCAACAGAAATTTGGTGCCGCAAAAGCCACGCATCATGTCAATTTTGGGCACGCGTTCCAAGACGACCAAGCTTGGTCGGTCTTGGCCGATCAGCCCGCGTGCATACGGTGGGATGATGTATATACCTGTGCTTCATCGTCCCATAGAAACGTGATCTAAGCTACTCAATTTGTCCGGTAAACTTGAGCGGTCGAGATTAGTTTGTGGTTGGGAAGTGTGACCACGCCTAGCTTGGGCGTGCAAATCGAGGTGTACAACCAAGTTTGGTCTTGGCCGATCGGGTGTGGAGATAGGTGGGCCCGCAGTGATCGTGTTGATACTTACCGGACCTGCTTAGTCTATTCCTAGACCCTTCATCCGAGCAGGAGAAAAGAGACGCTCGTGATCGCGACACAAACCCTAATTAGGTTTTGCCGCCGTGTGTCATACCCGGTTTGGGGCGCACGAATCAAGACGACCAACCATAGTTGGTCTGGTCCCGATCGATCGGGTATGTAGGCGGTCCCACGGTGTTTGTGTTGACATGCTTTGGGCCCTTTGAATCTACATCTATACCCTCCATCTATGCCTGCGAAGATGGATGGTTGAGACTGTTTTGCGGTATATGTAATGTGCCGCAAACCCTAATTTAGGGTTTTCCGTCCATACTGCTTTGGTTTGGACGGTTTGGAAAACTATGCCACCCTTTTGGGGAGGCCGACCATGCGGGGCCCGCGTCGGGTCGTGGGTGAATATTCCAATACCTGCTTGGGGTCATGGATTTAATCTAAGCCATTCAATCATGCTGGTGAAGTTGGATGGTTGTGATCGTTTCGAGACCGATATGGTCGGTTCGGGTTCAAATATGCTCAATCGGGCTAGTATAACATACCGAGAGTTGTAGCTTTGTATGGGTATTTCGTACACGCTTCATTATTAATGCTTGGAGATTCGTGTTGCTCTCTTTGAGAACAACACTCGGTCGTCATGCCGCACCGTAATGAGTACAAGAAATACAAGGCTGGTCATGCATTAATTAATAATGTGTAAATTCACGAGGGTATATGGGATTGTTGATACATGCTCCAACTCGGATGAATTTCGTGTATTTAATTCACAGAATACTGGGATTGTTGCCACATGCTCCAATCTAGGTGAATTAGTAAAGTGAAGAAGTATGCATCACTTATTAATGGCTTTATCTTTTGCAAGATGTTAGCGCATAATTTTGGTTTTTACAATTTTAGCCTTGAATGAAAATCCACCATCAACATTAAGTCCCCTGCCTAGCGCATAATGGTTGCGCTATTGTGGGGTAGGCATGAGATTTTGACATACTTATGTGAAGAAGACAGGATAAAGAAAATTTACCCGGAGGAATTTTGACCGACCGCTAGCAGTTGTCTATGTAAACGCCGTTGTGCAAGCGCGGAATCCTTTGGTGAGACCGGTTTCCTTGCTTGCGTGTTTGAATCAAAAGAGGAATCCAAGCAAAAGAGGAATCCTTGTTCTATTGTGATTCTTCCAAATTTTGTCTATAAAAGGACCGACCCCTTTTCTTTTTTCTTCACACTTTTTCTCCCTTATTTTTTTTGTTCGGTAGCTTTTGTTCGCGATCTCCACTGCCGCCTCCAACCGTCGCTGTCGCCGCCGTCGGAGCTTGCCGTCGCCGTCCGTAGCAAGGTAAGCGTTTTTTTTTTCTTTTATTTAAGGTAAAACCCTAGTTTGCTAGGTAAACACCTTTTGCAAGATATATATTATGCTTAGTTCTTCCACCAAGATTGATACGCCAATATTTGTTAGGATTGCTTAGTAAAACAAGCCGTGAATCCATGAATATGTTATGTCTTGCCTCCTTTTTCATTGTTGCATACAAAACCTAGCTTCTTAGGTTGTAGCTTGGAAAGGAACTCGGCTTGAATTTCGTGAACATGATTCCCATGACATAAGAGAACCGTGTTGTGCAAATAAATATGGTCCCGCCATATATGCTCGATTGAACGTGGGTCCCATATCGTTTATGCCTGACTGAATGTCACCTTTATACCAGCCTCGTTCCCTTGACCAACACCGGACTTGAAACTTGAGCAATACCAGACTTGTGACTTGATCAATACCGGACTTGAAACTTGAGCAATACCGTACTTGTGACTTGAGCAATACCGGACTTGAAACTTGAGCAACACCAGACTTGAAACTTGATCAATACCGGACTTGAAACTTGAGCAACACCAGACTTTAAACTTGATCAATACCGGACTTGAAACTTGATCAATACCAGTGTAGTTGCAGGAAATCCTACACTACACCCCTCACAAGAATCCACCTAATCAAGCCATTTTAAGATGTACAATTATAAATTTTATTGATTAACTTCTTGAATGTTTACAAGATAAAATGGAAAAGAGCTAAAGAAATTACAATCACTATAAACTCTCTCTCTCTTAATGACTTGCCCAACACTCGAAAAAGATCTCTCTTCCAATAGGCCTGTTTGGCTCTTTATATAAGGTATTACATAATTGATGACAACTTTTTTTTGTCCTTTATTTTCGGGAATGACTTGCGAAGTGTCGCAAGTGTACAAATGCATAATCTCGCGACACTCCTAGTTCTCGCTAGGTCTTCACTCATTTCTCATGTTCTGGCTGTCATCATCCATTGCGTCACTTATGTTACTCGTCTGCGACGCCTTCGCTATGTAACATTTATGGATTTCGCAGAGGTGTTGGTGTTGCGATATTCTGATCCTACATCTTGCCTCTTCTCATGTCTTCTATGTGAAGGAGAGAATGTCATGAGAATTATTATTTTCAAACTTCCGCAACTGTTCACTTCTTTCCATCAATCTACCGCCTAGATTCCGTGAATTAGGCGTAACTTCCTACACGTGTCAAAATCTCCCCTTTTTACCGGTACATTTAATGTTAACCGGTTACTTTTTTCTTGTCTATTTAAGGAGAAATTCTCCATGAGGATGTTTCCTATCTTTTATTTCATCTTCTTCATAAATGCAACTTTTTACTGCTATTTTTCTTTCTGCAATTCTTCATCGTCTTCCTTCTATTGTCTCTCTGCTACTGTTCTCATCATCTTTCTGCTACTGTTTTTATGGAGTCATCAAGGTTTGTTAATTTTGCCAAAATTGATCTTTTTGTGGTTGATCTCTTCTATCGAAATTGTTTTATCCTAATATTATTCCTTCTCTAATGATTCCCGTGCTGTTTTTGTTTCAGTAAGAATAAATCTAACACCAAGTTCACAGTTCTAAACCCTAATGTTTCCATGGGCTCGCAACCGAAAGTCGATGTTACTAAAAGGAAGCCTGCGAATAGCAAGGTATTAAGAAACATTTATTCTTCTAATAACAATATTGTTGCCTCTGTTTCTTATTTGACTTGTGATTCGCAGGATGACAAAAATATTGATAGATCCCCCAAGAAACCTCGCCGTTCTAAAAATGTTGAATCTTCTGTTTCCTTTCTTGTATTCAAGCTCATAACTCCTCCTGCGATATCTTCGCAAGATAAACCAACACCTCCAGTGATATCTTCGCTAGATAAACCAATACCTTCTGTGATATCTTCGCAGGATAAACCAACTCCTCCTGCGATATCTTCGCGAGATAATTCTACTTTGGTTTCTCTGAAAATGTCGCTGCCGATTTTCCTCCTATACCTGAGTTTTCCATAAATGAAGTCCCTCAAGATGAACCCTTCTCTTCTTCTATTATCAATGCTTCTGCCTCACCCCCAATCATTGACCTTGACGGGTTTCCTCTTCTCATTCCATTCCTATGACCAAAGATGATTCAACTCTCCCCTCTTCTGTCATCATTACCTCTTCTTCTGAGTCTATTCCTCTTACTAAAGAGAACCTGGAGGGAATGGATGTAGCTTTCAAAGTTTTATCAGATATAATGAATGACGCCAAGAAGACCTTCATTGATCCTATCAAGTCTAGTGTTTGTGAGTCTTTGAGTAAATACTTTAGTTCTGACAGGATGTCGCAAATGTCTTTAGAACAGGAACTTAAAGTTTTGGAGAATAATATTCAAGATATGACTGCGAAGTGTGAGACTCTCCATCTTGAGAATCAGAAACTTCAAGACGTTTCATTGGATCGCGATAATCTTCGCAAGAAGAACGAAGAATTAAAAGGTATTACTTCCCCCCCCCCTTTTTTTAAAAAAAAAAAAAAAAACCTTGTTCGCCTTTCAAGCTATAAACCAGAAGCGAAAAATGGAGATATATCAGTTGGAATCTGTTGCCGAAGAAACTCGAATGGATAGAGATGTTTGGATGGAGAAATATAACCAATTAGATAATCTTCATACATACTCTGTTGATCAAATAAATAACCTTGCCAAAGAGAATGCTCACTTAGTTCAGAAGCAAGAGTCATTAAGTAATGAATTGTCTCATCTCTCTTATTCTTTGGCTAAATCTAATTTGGAGTTGGAAACCTTATCAGATGAGAATGGAACTCTATCTCAAGAGAAGCGAGTTTTGTTAAACAAGGTGGCGATTTCTTCGCAATGACTTGATGTCTGTCAAAAAATATGTAATGAACAAGAACAATCTCTCGTTCATTTGAGAAGTAAACTCGAAGAAGTCACTGCGAGAGGGATAAGCTTATTCAGGGTAGAATAACTTTAAGTGTGAAAACAAGCCAACTCAAGGATCAATATTCCAAGTTAAAAGAATCCTATTCCTCCCTTGCTAAGGAGAATACCTTACTTATTTCTAACGAAAAGAGTTTGCATTCTCGATTAAAAGGTCTGGTTGGAGATAATTTTGATAGTGCCATGGATCATTTGGAGAGTAGTTGCTTGGCTTTGACCCAACATCTTATCTCGCAAAAGGAAGGTAGTCATAAAATTTGACTGCCTCATCCGTTTTTTCTTTGTCTAATTTTCTTATGATATCCTTTTTTTTGCGAATTCTTTATTTGTATAACTCTGTTGTTCTTCATTTTTGCGAGAATCGAGAAAGATCTTCGTTCCTCCCTTTCTACTTTGGAGGCTAGCTATGCCAAGATTCGCAAAGAAAATGCGATTCTTGCCCATTACTCTCGCTCGTTCTGCGATCGAGCCGAAAAAGATTTGATTACCTCGGTTACTCTAAAGACATCCAGAGTATAAATCATCAGAGGGCACTTCTTCGCCAGTTTCATCTCAAAGATGAAGTTATTTTGAATGATGTCTTATTGTCCAAATCTCTTGACCCTGTATCTGTCGAACCTCTGGAAGTTGAGGATGATGAAATCCCTAATTCTCTTGATAGTGACTATTAATACGAAAGCGGCGAAGATCTCGCTAATGAAAAGGTGATCCCATCAAACAATGAAGCTGTCAATAATAATCCAGGTGAAGGGGGTTCTGGCGGGAATGCAACAACTGGCGAAAGTGTGGAAGCTGGTGAAGCTGATAAAATTGTTGAAGATGAAAGAATTAATGTTGAGAAATGAACTTCTTTTGTAATTTCATTTCCCTTAGTTTCTTGACCTTCATAACTTCTTGCATATTATGTTTTTTTTTTTTTTTTTTTATTTCCTTCTGAAGTGCACTTTTTTGTAAGAAATATCATTTTTTTTATTGAACAATTCTCATATTGTCTCTTACTTTCTTCTTTGCGATGAATGACCTGCATAAATAATAGTTAATTTTATAAATCTTTTGTCATATGGTCTTATTTTGCCTTCCTAGTTAAAGGTCTTACTGTACCATCTCTTGTTATTGCGACAAAATCGCAGGATATCTTTACACTTTCATGTAAAGACCCATTGATTTTGTCTTATCATTTCTTGGTATTATTGCCTCTGCAGGATAATTTTATTGCGACAATATGACAGGCCTAAATTTTCTTGCGAGAATAAAGCCCCATGACATTGCCGTCGTGCGACGAAATCGCAGGACGTCCTTACACTTTCATGTACTGACCCATTGATCTCGTCTTATCTTTTTTTTTTTTTATTATTGCCTCTTCAGGATCATCGCACAAATATGACAAGCCTAAATTTTCTTGCGGAAATAAAGCCTCACGACATTTGCGTCTTAAGACACTTATCAGCTCCCTAATGGAGGGTGCCGCCCTTATCATCTCCCTGGTTGCACCTTCAAGGAGGCGTACATCGGCCATACAAGACTAGCTCCTCCCATCCGGTCTTAACAACAAACCGAGTTGTTTTCAGACCTCTTATCCCTTATACCTATATGGCTTATGGTTACGAGACTGCACCCTAAGTGGAGTTTTCTTCGGGCCGAGTGCAACATATGCCAAGACTTGCCAAGAATGGCCGAGACACTTCAAATGCCCCATGCACTCTTGGCTCAACCATGTACCTCGGCGCCTTGATCATACGCTGACTCCTTAGAAGAGACCCTCGGTCGTCCAACCAGGGTATAACCTTATATATATAGTTGGAAATCCAAGGTATCTCTCCTGGATGGGCTTTATTGACCCCAAATCTCCATGACCCAGGTTACAGGGGCGGTGTAACCTTTTCCCTGAGCCAGTTAACAAATACCCCCTTTTATGACGTACTTTAGGTCTTACATTTGCCTCTTACGAAATTTTGATTCGCGAACTAGGGTGTACGCCATAGCAGGTTCGTCCCATTCTGATATGTCATTGTTTTTTGGTTATCTCTTGTTATTTTCTTTGCGATATCTTCGCATGTTCTTTCTTTGTTTCGTGCAATTTCGCAATGATTCTTTGGCGACATTTTCATATAAGTTCATTTCGCTTCAACCATACATTACTTCGCAGTCTATTCTTTTCCCACAATCTTCTACGGGTAATATTTCTTCAAGTATAATCTATTCCATGGTCTATCCAATCTGTGGCCCACATCTTTGCCTTCAGGATCCATTAATCTATATGCCCCTGTTCTGACTATCTCCTTGATGATATAAGGTCCATCCCATTTTTTTGACTTGCCACCATTTTCTCATTGATATCTTGGCGGTTCTCTCAACACCAGTGTCTTTGGTTGAAATTCGCGTGTCTTGACACGTTTGTTATGTTCTCAGCTAATCTTGCTGGTAATTCTCCATATGTTGTAGTGCTCTTTATCTTTTTCTTCTAATTCATCTAACTTGATCAAAATATTACCCGCACTAAGATTTTTCTCCCAAGCTTCTTTCTTTGTTGTTGGAATAATAACTTCTGTCGGAAGTACAGATTCAACTCCATATGTTAAACAAAAGGGAAACATTCCCGTAGCTTCTCCTTCAGTTGTATTGTAAGCCCATCTGCATTATGCACTTGTTCACACCATGCCCTATTATGTCCTTCTAACTTCTTCTTCAGTATTTCTGCGATTGTTTTATTTGTTGCTTCTGCTGTCCATTGGCTGCGGGTATAAAGGAGTTGATTTCCACACTTTATCTGAAATGCATTAAGCAACAATTCTATATTTTGTCCCTCAAACTGCTTCCCATTGTCAGATACCAACTGCGCGGGGATTCCAAATCTGCATATGATGTTTTGAATATGAAGGTAAAAATATCTTTATCGCGAATGTGTTGTACCGCTTTTACTTCGCCCATTTTGTGAAATAACGTAGCGACAATCGGATACCTTCTTTGCCTCCGTACTTGGTAAAAATGGTCCCACAATGTCTAAACCCCACTTTCCAAAAGGCCATACACTTGTTGAAGAAGTTAATGGTGCCCTGGTGCATGTATTTTCTTTCCGTGCCTTTGACAATCTTCGCAACGCCTTGATATTTGTTTCGCATCTTCATGCATATATGGCCAATAATAACCTTGCATTTTCGCCTTATGTGCCAAAGATCTTCCATCACTGTGATTTCCAGCATCCCCACTGTGTAACATCTTTAACACTGCTTCTCCTTCCTTTCGTGTTAAACATCTAAACGAGGGTCCATTAAAGGATCTTGATGTACAGATACCCCAAATCTCTTAATTCGTAATTTGTTGCACGACTTTTTAATTTGTGCGCCTCTAATCTATTTCTTGGTGTTTCTACTTTCATCAGATATGCATGAAGTTTTGCTCTCCAATCTTCACTATATGGCCTTTGTGCTCCATCTTCTATGAGCATCACTTCTGTCTCTTGCTCTTCCTCTTTATTGATTGATGGTGATAGAAGTGTCTGTATTTTTATGCATCTCGCAGCTGGATCTGTCATCATACTAGATATAAAAGCGAAAGCATCTGCGAGTCTATTGTCTCTTCTTGATATATGTCTCCATTTTATTTTTGGTATTTTCGTCGACAATTCTTCAACAAGTTTCCTATATTTTTTCAAAGATAGTTCATTTGTAGTATATTCTTCTTTTATCTGGCGAATAGCTAATTTCACTTGGTGAATTCTCCAACTTCATTTCTATTGCGAATTGCAGAGCATGTATTATAGCTTCATGTTCTGTTTCATTGTTGGTAGATGCAAATTCCAATCCGAAATAAAAGCCATTTTATTGCCTTCGGCGAAATCGAGAACGATCCCAACTCCGTTGCCTTCCCCATTTGATGATCCATCTACCAATATTTCCCACCTGTTTGGCTCAGTTAATAAATCCCTTGGATTTCCATGTTCTTCTTCTATATCCATCATTTCTTCCACTGCTTCATCCTCTTCCAAAGGAAAGTGCTAAAAAATCTGCGACAACTTGTGATTTTGGTGAAGATAGTATTTCATATTTGATTTTGCAATGACTTACTTGAGCATTCCATCTCTCAACCCTTCCTGACCTTTTTGAATTTTTCATTACCGACTCAATCGGTACTTTTGTCATTACCTCAACTGTGTGTGCTTGGAAGTATATGCGAAGTTTAAATGTTGCATAAACTAATGCCAAAGTTAGTTTTTCAATTTTTGAATAATTCCTCTCCGCGGCATTGAATATTTTGCTGATGTAATAGATTGGCTTTTCCACTCCTGCGTCTATTCGCAATAATACTGCGCTTAGTGCATGCGAGGTTGTCGCAAGGTAGATTAATAATTCCTCCCCTGGATCTGCTTTTTGTAAAATTGATATATCCATTAGATGTTCTTTTATTCCTTGTAAAGCCTTTTCACATTCATCTGTCCATCTAAATTTCGCTCCCTTTTTAAGTATGTTGAAAAAATGTTTATACTTATCAGATGATCGCGAGATGAATCTTCCTAGCGAAGCTAATAGTCTATTTAACTTTTGCACATCTTTCACCGTTGCTGGCGTTGGCATATCGCGAATTGCTTGTACTTTCTCTGGGTCGACTTGTATTCATTCTTTTGACACAATGTAACCTAAAAATTTTCCTGATGCAACCCCAAAGGTACATTTTTTTGGATTTACTTTGATGTTGAAATGCCTCATTTGTTCAAAAAATTCCCTCAAGTCCCGTACATGGTCTTTTGCTTCTTTACTTTTTATTAACATGTCATCCACATATACCTCTAGTGTTTTATGTATCCATTTCGCGAACACCTTTTCTACCATCCTTTGGTATGTTGCTCCAGCATTTCGCAGACCAAATGGCATTTTTGTATAACAATATAATCCTCTTGGAGCGAAAAAGGCAGTATGCTCTTGGTCTTCTTCAGCGAGGGGAATTTGATTGTAGCCTTTGTATCCATCGAGAGAGGATATCCTTTCATTTCCGCGTGACTCAACCATTTGCGGAATATCTTGCAAAGGAATTCTATCTTTCGGACAAGCTTTGTTTATATCGGTAAAATCGATGCAAATTCTTATCCCTTTTTTCTTCTTTGGGACTACGACCATATTTGCTATCCATTCGGGATATTTTGCTTGTCTAATGATTCTGCGTCAAGCATCTTCGCAATTCTTCTTCTATTTGAGGATGATATCTTTGTTGCAATTTTTCTAATTCTTTGTTTGAATGGTCTTGCATTTTGTCGATCTCCAATTTGTGGCACGCTTCTGAGATGGATCTATTCCGAGCATCTCATCCATATCCCATGCGAAAATGTCTTTGTAATCTATGCAACAAATCAACGGTCCTTCTTTCCTCATATGCCTCCATTTTAGTCCCAATTTTTAACATCTTGGGTTCTTCTTCAGTTCCGACGTTCACTTCCTTTGTCGGCTCTGCCGCGGTGTAGCTAGCCTTCGGTTCTCCCATAGGCGTTGGTCATTTTATTTCCTTCGCAAGCTCATTATATTCTTCCGAGATTTCGCCAGGTATTCCTTTTCCTCCTTCTGCTCTTATCATGTAAGTTCTAAATTCTTCTTCCTTTTTTGCTGCTTTTGCCATCTTTTTGCGATTTTTTCGCCTATGTTTATGGGTAAAAATCGTTTCCGCCGATTTTGGTAAATTCGGTAGGTGAGTGAGAAACTGGTTTAAACCCTAAACAAATGTGCTGCATGTGGGCACTTTCTAGATTCGAGAGATCAATCTGTACAAGTTCGTCCTAAACCAAGAAATGGCCGTTCCAGACTTGCTTCGGTCACAAAGTGGAGGAGAAGGGTTGATTTGGGGAGGAAGCAAAGAAAGGTGTTGAGACCAGAATAATTCTGGGAGAGTAGTGTCTCGACTTGTATCAGAAAGTGAAAGCTTAGGAAGCTTGCAAGAGATGAAAGCTTTTTGGAGAGCTTGCAAAGTTGCATTTTCTGAGAGTGTTGTATTTTTCTCCTGACCGAGACACTGTTGTCTGCGGTGGAAATAGGTAAGACCTATTTATACAAGTCGAGATTGAAACGTACCACTGGCCTCAAGAAGGAAGAGAGTAAAGGGTGAAATAATGGGAGGAGGTGGTAACCGCATGGTGTTTATGGGTGAAAACGTTTTCACCATTATTTCCTCATTTATTTGACCGCTTTATTCCTATTCACGCTTTCTTAATGTGAGCGTAGTGTACGCTTCATCTTTGTGACCGCCAAACCAAGACCCCGGAAAGTATCCCCGGTTTGTGTTGATGTCTCGAGTGTTGGTTTCACCTTGAGTGCAAGTGGCGCTTCTAGGGGCACATGTGGCATGTGCCACTGGCATGTGCGGAATGCCTTTGTTGCGGGTTGCACCTTGAGTGCAAGTGGCAATGCCAGAGCTTCTAGTGGCGTCTGTGGCATGTGCGGAATGCCTTGGTGGTGGGTTGTACGTTGAGTGTAAGTGGCAATGCCAGAGCTGCTAGTGGCGTGTGTGGCAAGTGCCAATGGCATGTGCGGAATGCCTTGGTGGTAGGTTGCATGGTTTGCAAGTTAGGCTACCAGTGTGGGTTTTGGCATGTGCCAATGGCGCGGACGGCCATTAGGGCTATGTCCTGGTAAGAAAAGCTACCAGCGATGCATGTTGGCATGTGCCAATGGCATGCGTGCCAATTTGGGTCACGACCTGGTAGGAAAAGCTACCAACGAGCGTGTTGGCATGTGCCAATGGCATGCGTGGCCAATTTGGGTCACGGCCTGGTAGGAAAAGCTACCAGCGAGCGTGTTGGCATGTTCCAATGGCATGCGTGGACAATTTGGGTCACGACATGGTAAGAAAAGCTACCAGCGATGCATGTTGGCATGTGCGAATGGCATGCGTGGCCAATTTGGGTCACGACACAGTAGGAAAAGCTACCCCGAGCGTGTGTTGGCATCTGCTAATGGCATGGGTAGCCAATTTGGGTCACGGCACAGTAGGAAAAGCTACCGCGAGCGTGTTGGCATGTGCCAATGGCATGCGTGGCCAATTTGGGTCACGGCATTGTAGGAAAAGCTACCGGCGAGCGTGTTGGCATGTGCCAATGGCATGCGTGGCCAATTTGGGTCACGTCCTGGTAAGAAAAGCTACCAGCGATGCGTGTTGGCATGTGTCAATGGCATGTTTGGCCATTAGGGCCACGGCTTAGTAAGAAAAGCTACCAACGAGCGTGTTGGCATGTGCCGATGGCTTGCGTGGCCAATTTGGTCTAGGTTGCACGGTTTGCAAGCCTAGGTGCGGGCGCTACTTTGGCATGGCGCGGCTAGGGCCAAGGTAAGGGTGTTTGGCTTGGTGTGGCGTGACCAACGTAGCTAGGGCCAAGGCAGAGTGTGTTTGGCATGGCGCGGCTAGCTTGGGCTAGGTGTGGCTGGCATGATTTTCCATTGGCACGGAGGTGCGGCTAGCATGGTTGGCATGCTTGGCGCGTTTGGTGTAACTAGCATAGCTAGGGCCAAGGCAGAGTGCGTTTGGCATGGCGCGACTAGCTTGGGCTAGGTGTGGCTGGCATGATTTGCCATTGGCACGGAGGTGCGGCTAGCATGGTTGGCATGCTTTGGCGCGTTTTGGTGTGGCTGGCATGATTTGCCATTGCACAGAGGTGCGGCTAGCTTGGGCTAGGTGTGGCTGGCATGATTTGCCATTGGCACGGAAGTGCGGATAGCATGGTTGGCATGCTTTGGCACGTTTTGGTGTGGCTGGCATGATTTGCCATTGGCACGGAGGTGCGGCTAGCTTGGGCTAGGTGTGGCTGGCATGATTTGCCATTGGCACGGAGGTGCGGCTAGCATGGTTGGCATGCTTTGGCGCGTTTGGTGTGGCTGGCATGATTTGCCATTGGCACGGAGGTGCGGCTAGATTGGGCTAGGTGTGGCTGGCATGATTTGCCATTGGCACGGAGGTGCGGCTAGCATGGTTGGCATGCTTTGGCGCGTTTGGTGTGACTAGCATATCTAGGGCCAAGGCGAGTGCGTTTGGCATGGCGCGGCTAGCTTGGGCTAGGTGTGGTGGCATGATTTGCCATTGGCACGGAGGAATTAGGGTTTTGTTCGTTGTAACCCTAATTTAAAAAAATACCCCTATTAATTACGACTACATGCATTGAATGTTCTAATAAATGTGTCGCCGGTGACATTAGGTTATTCGTGGTTTTACGATTTTACCCTTTGTCTAAAAACCACCATCAACAGCCTCTTCACTTGTTCTTCATAATGTTTTACCTCGATTTGATGATATATCCTTCCTTTATTGGTATCTCCCCTGATTTCGCCAATCCCACTCGGCATAGGAAATTTGACACATTGATGAAATGTCGAGGCTACAGCTTTTATTGCATGTACCCATGGTCTTCCCAACAACATGTTGTATGGCGATTTCATATCCACTACACATAACGTCACTTGTGTTTCAATTTCTCCCAACAGAATTCGCATTTTTATTTCCCCTTTAGGTTTTGTTATAGATTTGCCGAAACCATGGATATGATATGTAGAGGAAATCATTTCTTCATTTTTGTACCCCAATTCTTTATAAGCATGATAAAATATTATATTCACTAAACTCCATGTGTCCACCAAAGTTCTATTTATTGCCCATTCTTCCACTGTTTTTGTTGGTTCTCCTTCTTCCTTGGTTGCGCTTATCGTAATCATTAGTGGAGATGTGTGATTTAAATTCTCTCTTGATATCTCCACATTCTTGTAAACGTAATCTTCTGTTTTTCCCATTCTTTCAAGAGTGACGCCTTCTCTGTTGTTACAATTTTCTTTCCTTCAAAATCTCGTTTGTGTATTCTCCCTCTGATACTTTCATGAAATTTATTAACTATCGTTTTTGTAATCATATTACATTCCAATTCTCCATTACTCTCCTTGATTCTGGTTTTCTCCATTTTAACCAATTTATCCATCTGCTGATGGTGGTTTTTAAACAAAGGGTAACATCGTAAAACCCCAAATAACCTAATGTCACCGGTGACACATTTATTAGAACATTTAATGCATGTAATCAGTAATTAATAGGGGGTATTTTTTCAAATTAGGGTTACAACGAACAAAACCCTAATTCCCCTCCGTGCCAATGGCAAATCATGCCAGCCACACCTAGCCCAAGCTAGCCGCGCAATGCCAAACGCACTCTGCCTTGGCCCTAGCTATGCTATTCACACCAAGCGCGCCAAAGCATGCCAACCATGCTAGCCGCACCTCCGTGCCAATGGCAAATAATGCCAGCCACACCTAGCCCAAGCTAGCCGCACCTCTGCGCCAATGGAAAATCATGCCAGCCACACCAAACGCGCCAAAGCATGCCAACCATGCTAGCCGCACCTCCGTGCCAATGGCAAATCATGCCAGCCACACCTAGCCCAAGCTAGCCGAGCCATGCCAAACACACTCTGCCTTGGCCCTAGCTATGCTAGTCACACCAAACGCGCCAAAGCATGCCAACCATGCTAGACGCACCTCCGTGCCAATGGCAAATCATGCCAGCCACACCTAGCCCAAGCTAGCTGCGCCATGCCTAACGTACTCTGCCTTGGCCCTAGCTATGCTAGTCACACCAAACACGACAAAGCATGCCAACCATGCTAGCCGCACCTCCGTGCCAATGGCAAATCATCCCAGCCACACCTAGCCCAAGCTAGCCGCGCCATGCCAAACACATTCTGCCTTGGCCCTAGATGCGCTGGTCACGCTACGCCAAGCCAAACACCCTTACCTTGGCCCTAGCCGCGCCATTCCAAAGTAGCGCACGCACCTAGGCTTGCAAACCGTGCAACCTAGGCCAAATTGGCCACGCATGCCATTGGCACATGCCAACACGCATCGCTGGTAGCTTTTCTCACCAGGGCGTGGCCCTAATGGCTGAGCATGCTATTGGCACATGCCAACACGCTCGCTGGTAGCTTTTCTCACCAGGGCGTGGCCCTAATGGCCGAGCATGCCATTGGCACATGCCAACATGCTCATTTGGTAGCTTTTTCTCACCCGGGACGTGGCCCTAATGGTCGAGCACGCCATTGGCACATGCCAACACGCTCGCTGGTAGATTTTCTCACCAGGGCATGGCCCTAATGGCCGAGCGTGCCATTGGCACATGCCAACACGCTCGCTGGTAGCTTTTCTTACCAGGCCGTGGCCCTAACGGCCGAGCATGCCATTGGCACATGCCAACACGCTCGCTGGTAGCTTTTCTTACCAGGCCATGATCCATATCGGCCACGCATGCCATTGGCACATGCCAAACACGTACGCTGGTAGCCCAACTTGCAAGCCGTGCAACCTAGGCCAACTTGCCCGTACGCGCCATTGACACATGCCAAAACCCCGCCCGGTAGCCTAACTTGCAAACCGTGCAACCTACCGCCAAGGCATTCCGCACATGCCATTGGCACATGCCACATACGCCACTAGCAGCTCTATGCATTGCCACTTACACTCAACGTACAACCTACCACCAAGGCATTCCACACATGCCATTGGCACATGCCACACACGCCACTAGCAGCTCTGGCATTGCCACTTGCGCTCGAGGTGCAACCCGCAACAAAGGAATTCGCACATGCCATTGGCACACATGCCACACGCGCCCTTAGCAGAGCCACTTGCACTCAAGGTGCAACCAACACTCGAGACATCAACACAAACTGGGGGATGCTTTCCAGGGTCTTGGTTTGACGGTCACAGCTTGCAGCGTACACTACGCTCACATTAAGAAAGCGTGAATAGGAATAAAGCGGACAAATAAATGAGGAAATAATGGTGAAAACGTTTTCACCCATAAACACCTTGCGGTTACCACCTCCTCCCATTATTTTACTCTTTACTCTCTTCCTTCATGAGGCCGAGTACGTTTCAATATCGACTTGTATAAATAGGTCTTACCTATTTCCACCCGGACAACAAGTCTCGGTCGGGAGAAAAATACAACACTCTCGAAAAGGAAACTTTGCAAGCTCTCCAAAAGCTTTCATCTCTTGCAAGGTTCCTAAGCTTTCACTTTACGATACAAGTCGAGACACTACTCTCCCGTATTATTATTCGGTCTCAACACCTTTCTTTGCTTCCCTCCCCAAATCAACCCTTCTCCTCCACTTTGTGACCGAAGCAAGTCTGGAACGACCATTTCTTGGTTTAGGCCGGACTTGTACAGATTGATCTCTCGGATCTAGAAAGTGCTCACGTGCAGAACATTTGTTTAGGGTTTAAACCAGTTTCTCACTCACCTACCGAATTTACCAAAATCGGCGGAAACGATTTTTACCCATAAACAATTGGCGACCACAACGGGAGGATTGATCTATTGGGTACAATGTCAGACTGTCAATCTCGTTCTTCGACCCATATGTCAAGATGGTAGGGGAAGGCGACTCAATCCGACTCAACTGCCAGACAACCCGGTTACCAGTTGTAAAAACTACACCAAAAAACGGGGGACTCGCTGAAGATGCTACCAACGATTGGGGACTTGCTGGCGATGCTACCGGCAAAGCCGCCTTTTACATGGAGAGGGGCGTGTTCGCAAAAACCTATGGAGTGAGTAAATTTGGACTGGGCAAGATATACGATCTGTTTTTAGGTTCTTAATAAAACCGTCATACTTCTGCGTCTTGTGCCTATTGCTAGCACACACTTTCATAAAAGCAATATTTCTTTCACAAAACATAATCAGAGTTATATTATCAAAACCATTCATCCCAAAAATAATCCAATATCCTCAAAAGCTACCATTTTGTCTATCAAAACCAGTCGAACTTTGAACCGGACATCCAATATGTTTTTCAAAAAAAAAAAAGAAAAAGAAGAAGAACCTAAATGAAAGTTTAACGAGAGAAACATTCAAGGAAAATCATCCAATGAGGTCTGCTCTTGTTGGAGAAAGTCAACTTTGCATCTTCAAGAGCCGCTCTCTTCATAGTTAACATCTTGAAAGCTTTTCGAAGTTCTAACTCTGTCGTGCAATCTCCTCTGCGAGAAAGGCTTTCGATTGCTGCATCTTTCGATTTCTGGATCTCAGCAAGGCCTTCGACAAACCACGAAGCGTTGAACTCCTTTTCTACACACACGTCGCGATGGTGCTCCCAGTCGGCAATAACGTCTTCAGAAACGGTGTGGCCAGTCACCTCACGCATGTCCTCGATGGAAGATAAAGCCTCTTCCACATGCTTAACCAGCGCAAATCGACTAGTGACCTTCTTGGTTGTGGCCATATGTCCATACTTCTCCCAGATTCTGGTGTACAACGCCTCATACTTAGCCGAAGACGCTAAAGCCGCCAACCAGCACATGACCTGGATAAGGAACCAAGTACGGGGGATCGAAAATGGCACCTGTAACTGGCCTCACGACTCGCAAAGGGTCTTCTTCCATGTCTACCGCAGCAACCATCAGAGAATCATCCACCGTTTGAACCACATTTGTGCCCGACAATTGGCTAACTCCCATCTCCAAGTCACCGGCGGTGGTCACCAAAGTCAAGTTTTCGTGTGGCTTCACCCCAGAATCGTCCTCCGAACCGGATTCCTCCTGCGAACTTGAGTTAGACATTTTTCAAAAGAAAAAACGGAAGAAGAAATAAAAAGAAGCGCGAAACTCATAGAACCACTTTCCAGAAAAAGAACCGGTCTTGCGGAGGAATCACTCTCACTTGTCGAACTTTCTTCTTTCTCCGACTCATCACCGCTATGAGAAGGCTCGGTGTCGTCGGAATTCTTGAAGAAATTGCCGTCTCTCGGCAACGTGCAAGGGCAGCGAAAGCATTAACACTACCAGAATCCTGGAAGAAACAAGACACATGTTTTGGCGAGAAATTCATGTGTTTTGAGACAAACCAACAAGGAGGCGACACATACACAGTTATTGGAAGAACTGAAAGACACGAGAGCTGCGGGAGGATCTTTTGAAACCGTACGGAACCCGCCAAAGACGATTCTTCGTTCTCTGTTCCTTTGCTCCAGGGACTTTCCGAGTTGCCGGGCAACTTTCGCTTGGGATCTCTCAACATTGGATACTTCTTCAAAACTGGCTGGGGAAGGTTTACAACGAACATTCTCCACCACGTTATTTACAAAATCTTGGATCATAATGAACTCATCGTACCAGAACTCATTATAGCCAAAAGTCGTGAAGTTACTCTTCCCTTTGAAAGAAGGAAGACGGATACCGGCTCAAGGCGGTGGCATTGAGGGCGGCATGCAATGAATCCTTAGGAACCACCGGTGGTAATCAAGAGGCACCCCTTGATCGAAACCCATGTGACGAGCAACACGGTCAATATTGTAGCGGCTATTCGGAAAGACCCCATGAAGAAAGACGGCATATAGCCGAGACATGCAACTTTGAATAAACAAGTATTCACCAACACTCAAGTTAGTGGAAGATAAAGACATGATCGGAGAAGAAGAAAAGGTGTCAATTTGAGTCACCGACCTATGGACCAGCTCCCATGGGAGAAAACTGATTTCATGCGACTTATCGAGAAGACTAACCAAGCTCATGCCAACTCTTGGGCCTTTGTTCACCCATCGAAGAATTCGGGAGCCGCCCCAACTCGCTGGAATCGAAGGCAACGGTTTGGAGCATACTTCTCAAAGTGCTCCCATAACCGGGCTTGCGAGAAAAGCAACGTGCACATATGAATCCACTTTCATGAAACCATTGAAACTCGCATGTTCGCAACTAGGTGATCCGGATGCACATACGGGGAACTAAGGAATAGCTTGCCAATGGGAAGAACTTCACCTTTTGCTAACTTCACAGCAATCACTAGCAACTCTGGTCTTATTTCCTTCTTGCAGAACCGTCATCAAAAATGTCTCTAGACAACCGAGAGAGCCAAAAATGCTTGCAACATGAAGATCAACGCTTTTTGTTTAGGTTCCGGCTCGTCCGGAAACCATTGAGATATCCACCAGTTGTAAAAGCACCTTTCATCCTCTTTAGGACAGAATCCTTCGACTTCGCGGTGGAGTCTTTTCGAGCGTAATCTCCCAACTTAGCGGCAAGGTCATCCCGCATCTTCTCCTCACCTTCAGACAATATCGGATATTAAGATTCGATTCTAGGAAGATTCAGACAAGAGAGCCACACTCTCCAAGGAGAAAGTTATTTCACTCCATCTACATATGATCGTAAGGGTGTCCGAACACCATGCGGAGATGAAAGCAACCAAGCCCGGGATATCCTTCCTAATCTGGAGATTTCTTGAAGCTCGCAAAGCATCAATAATCTGCGCTCGAGTCAAGTTGGTATTTATGTGCTCCATACTCACCATGAACTCAACCCATCTATCAAAAGAATGCAATGGGCTTTAACACATCTTGAAATCAATGTTGGAAGAAGAATATACCCCTTTATGAAGACAGAACCGTATGGTGTTCTCTCAGGCGAACCGAACGTGTCTTCTTTTCATCTTCACCAGGTTAACAAAATTGGCACGAAACCTGGGTGATTCTTCCGAGCGAGGGGCGAGGGTTTAGCAAAGAATTCATCATCCGTGTTTGGTTTGGAACTATGAACATCCTTCGATGAGGCGAAATTTTGTTCGGGTAACATCTTGTCGGATTTCTTCATAACAACTTAGTAACAAGATATCGCACACGGAGAAAAGACGAAATTATCTCCCGACACATAACCGCACCCAACAAAGGAAAACACGGAAAACAAAAAAAGAGGGTGTATTCTCTACGGGTTCAAAAGCGCACACGTGATATTTTCTTCTGAGGGTTCAAAATTATATACGTGATATTTTCTACGGGATCGAATGTGTCTATGGTATCCTTCTTCGGGTTCAAAATTATATATGGAGCATTTTTCTACGGGTTCAAAACTGCCATGTGAGTATTTTCTTGAGTCCAAAATTCATATATGCAATATTTCCTATGGGTTCGAAGTCATATGAAGCACATATACAATATTCTCTACGGGTTCGAAAATGCACACGCAGTATTTTATACGGGCTCAAGTGCGTCTGCAGTATCCTTCTTCGGGTTCAAGACTATATACGCAGTATTTTCTACGGGCTCGAATGCGTCTATGGTATCCTTCTTCGGGTTCAAAATTATATATGGATCGTTTTTCTACGGGTTCGAATCATATATACAATATTTCCCTTGGGTGCATATATACAATATTTTCTACAAGAAGCACGCCAAGAAATCATATGCGCAATATCATTGCAAGGATTATGAAAGAAAAACACCTACTTTTAGGGTTTTCACCTACATGAAAAGGGAAACAAGAGAAGTACTGGAAGACATACCTGGAAGCCGGTTTTTCTTTATGACTCTGCTGCTAGTATGAAAAGATGAAAGAACAAAGATGAGAGAAAGGGATTTTATATATATGGGCGTGGAGATTCTGAAATAGGGAAGGATTTCCCTATACCAAAAATCGTGCATAACGGGCCCACAAGGGCACCCAACTTCCCAACGTCGCCCAAGTCACGCCAGCTAGCACGCTCAGCTTCCCCACCTTGCACCAGTCCCGCCAGCTAGCGCGATCAGCTTCCCACTTTGCGCCGTCCGCCCAGCCTAGCACGCTCCGTTTCCCAACTCGCGTCAACTTCTCAATGCCGCATGACTTCTGTCTCTCAATGACGCTGACTTCCCAAGCTGTGCTGACCTGAGATTTGTGCAAAACTGCCAGAGGCAAGGATTCCAAATTCTATTTATAAAAAGGTCGGACAAGCCTCCTCAATTCTCTTTACGATTTGTTTCTTTGATAGTTTGTCACCATCTTATGCTTACCTCGCAACAAAGCTCCTGTTAGAGCTAAGCAAGGGACTTAATGTTGATGGTGGTTTTTAAACAAAGGTAAAATCGTAAAACCCCAAATAACCTAATGTCATAGGTGACACATTTATTAGAACATTTAATGCATGTAGTCGTAATTAATAAGGGGTATTTTTTCAAATTAGGGTTACAACGAACAAAACCCTAATTCCCCTCCGTGCCAATGGCAAATCATGCCAGCCACACCTAGCCCAAGCTATCCGTTCCATGCCAAACGCACTCTGCCTTGGCCCTAGCTATGCTAGTCACACCAAGCGCGCCAAAGCATGCCAACCATGCTAGCCGCACCTCCGTGCCAATGGCAAATCATGCCAGCCTCACTTAGCCCAAGCTAGCCGCACCTCTGCACCAATGGAAAATCATGCCAGCCACACCAAACGCGCCAAAGCATGCCAACCATGCTAGCCGCACCTCGTGCCAATGGCAAATCATGCCGCCCACACCTAGCCAAAGCTAGCCGCACCTCTCGTGCCAATGGCAAATCATGCCGCCACACCAAACGCGCCAAAGCATGCCAACCATGCTAGCCGCACCTCCGTTCAATGACAAATTATGCCAGCCACACCTAGCCCAAGCTAGCCGCGCCATGCCAAACACACTCTGCCTTGGCCCTAGCTACGCTGGTTACGCCACGCCAAGCCAAACACCCTTACCTTGGACCTAGCCGCGCCATGCCAAAGTAGCGCCCGCACCTAGGCTTGCAAACCGTGCAACCTAGGCCAAATTGGACACGCATGCCATTGGCACATGCCAACACGCATCGCTGGTAGCTTTTCTCACCAGGGCGTGGCCCTAATGGCCGAGCATGCCATTGGCACATGCCAACATGCTCGCTGGTAGCTTTGCTCACCATGGCGTGGACCTAATGGCCGAGCATGCCCAACACGCTCGCTGGTAGCTTTTCTCACCAGGCCGTGGCCCTAATGGACGAGCACGCCATTGGCACATGCCAACACGCTCGCTGGTAGCTTTTCTCACCAGGGCATGGCCCTAATGGCCGAGCGTGCCATTGGCACATGCCAACACGCTCGCTGGTAGATTTTCTTACCAGGCCGTGGCCCTAACGGTCGAGCATGCCATTGGCACATGCCAACACGCTCATTTTGGTAGCTTTTCTTACCAGCCATGATCCAAATTGGCCACGCATGCCATTGGCACATGCCAAACACGTACGCTGGTAGCCCAACTTGCAAGCCGTGCAACCTAGGCCAACTTGACCGTACGCGCCATTGGCACATGCCAAAACCCCCGCTGGTATCCTAACTTGCAAACCGTGCAACCCTACGCCAAGGCATTCCGCACATGCCATTGGCACATGCCACACACGCCACTAGCGACTCTGTGCATTGCCACTTACACTCAACGTACAACCTACCACCAAGGCATTCCACACATGCCACACACGCCACTAGCAGCTCGGCATTGCCACTTGCGCTCGAGGTGCAACCCGCAAAGAAAGGCATTCCGCACATGCCATTGGCACATGCCACACGCGCCCTAGCAGCGCCACTTGCACTCAAGGTGCAACCAACACTCGAGACATCAACACAACCGGGGATGCTTTCCGGGGTCTTGGTTTGGCGGTCACGACTTGCGGCGTACACTACGCTCACATTAAGAAAGCGTGAATAGGAATAAAGCGGTCAAATAAATGAGGAAATAATGGTGAAAACGTTTTCACCCATAAACACCTTGTGGTTACCACCTCCTCCCATTATTTCACCCTTTACTCTCTTCCTTCATGAGGCCGAGTACGTTTCAATCTCGACTTGTATAAATAGGTCTTACCTATTTCCACCGGACAACAAGTCTCGTTCAGGAGAAAAATACAACACTCTCAGAAAAGGCAACTTTGCAAGCTCTCCAAAAAGCTTTCATCTCTTGCAAGCTTCCTAAACTTTCACTTTCTGATACAAGTCGAGACACTACTCTCCCAGAACTATTCTGGTCTCAACACCTTTCTTTGCTTCCCTCCCCAAATCAACCCTTCTCCTCCACTTTGTGACCGAAGCAAGTCTGGAACGGCCATTTCTTGGTTTAGGCCGGACTTGTCCAGATTGATCTCTCGGATCTAGAAAGTTCTCACGTGCAGCACATTTGTTTAGGATTTAAACCAGTTTCTCACTCACCTACCGAATTTACCAAAATCGGCGGAAACGATTTTTACCCATAAACACCATCATACTCCTGTTTTGAACAATTTTAATGACAATATCCAATATCTAATCTTCAGTTGTCCCTGTTTCTAGCGCCAATATGTAGTTGCAGGAAATCCTACACTACACCCCTCACAAGAATCCACCCAATCAAGCCATTTTAAGATGTACAATTATAACTTTTATTGATTAACTTCTTGAATGTTTACAAGATAAAATGGAAAAGAGCTAAAGAAATTACAATCACTATAAACTCTCTCTCTCTTAATGACTTTCCCAACACTCAAAAAAGATCTCTCTTCCAATAGGCCTGTTTGGCTCTTTATATAGGGTATTACATAATGGATGATGACTAATTCTGTCCTTTATTTTCGGGAATGAAGTGTCGCAAGTGTACAAATGCATAATCTCGCGACACTCCTAGTTCTCGCTAGGTCTTCACTCCTTTCTCATGTTCTGGCTGTCGTCATCCATTGCGTCACTTATTTTACTCGTCTGCGACGCCTTCGCTATGTAACATTTATGGATTTCGCAGAGGTGTTGGTGTTGCGATATTCTGATCCTACAACCAGACTTGAAACTCGATCAATACCAGACTTGGACCCAATCCCGGCCTTGTGTATTCCAACGTGAATGTGTGTTCCGTCGTGTGCGACCACACATCCCATGCGTTTTTATATAAGAACTAACTCCTGTCTTTTATTGTAGAATGAAGAAAAGAACTCCTGCTGAGATGTCTTCTGGAGATAATGCTAGTGCTAAGTCAGGAAGTGTTGATGACTTCAAAGATATGCCGAACATTCCGATGAGTTGTTCACCTTGCCTTTTCCAAACATTAGGAAACATCCCTCTCACGGGATAGTCTGCTCTCCCGGTTGAGAAAATATGGAAGTTGATCCATCTTCTTCTTGGCACTTGTGATGAGGTTGTCTTGAAGAAATGAATATTCACCTTCTCCTATCGACTTCAAGATTTGTCATACTCGGGTTTGGGTTCTTATGAAGGGTGGATGAGACGTTGAATAATAAGGATGTTAAGGCCAATTTGATCAAAGCGCAAATCCTCAATGCAGTCATGGCATCTGCTACTCTTGAAATTAAGAAAGATACTGCAGGCTTGATTACTTTCATTTCTCGGTGGCGCCCTTTGGTCGGTTGTCAATCCGTCAAATATAATTTCACTTTCTCAATCAACTAGATATAAATATAGTATGCGATAAGAAAGAGTTCGTATCCACATAGAGGCTTTCGTTGTTATAAAATTTTAGTTTCTAAATAACCACGGGGAGTGTTTGTTGTATTTAAGCAAATAAAAGTAATTGAAAGCAAAGTAAGTAATTCGAATTATCAATAAGGAGAAGATATTGGTCACGGGATAGTATCATTCACAAACATGTATTAACATCAATGATTAGAATTGGTATTTTAATCTCGTATTTATTAAAAGTCCTAGGATACCTTGATCGCAAGTATAACCCGTTAATTCCATGTTTTCATCACAACCACATTAAAAGATGCATATGTGAATTCTTGAGGAAAGCAACCTAAAGTGTAAAAGCACAATTAAGTTTAACTCCCTAAAAGCATTAAGTTTTATGGAATAAGACTCATCAATGCAAACGAATGTGTAAAAGCACTAAACGTTTTAACAAAAGTTATGATTCACTTGTGACTAGTAGGATATATCACTACAAGCACTACCCACAATTATGCTACTTAGAATCGGGGATAAACAACTTTTCGTATTGAAAACCTAATATAGCTCTAGAGATGAACACAAATCGGATTGATTCCGGACTCAACCTAACAAGTTTTCAAATCTTATAACACTATTAATTGTGAATCACAAACAATAATTACTGAGACAAAACTAATTCATTGAATCAAAAGCATGTTGAGAAATCAACTTTTATCCCATAACCAATAATATGTTTAGCTACTCATAGCTATGGAGTTCATCATAATCAATATTCAATAATAAAATAATGACGAAGAAGAACAAAAGCAAACCCTAGAAGCGTAAACAAAACGGCCCTCCAAAATTCCAAGAATAAGATATCCCATAAGTTGTAGAAGACCTTCCCTTTTATAACTTTTCTCCAACTTCTAAAATTAGGTCTAGTCTTCAAAGTCCATTAGATGAGAATCCACCAAGCCCATAAGAAGGAGAAACCCATGTAGAAAATATGTCCCAAAAAGTGGTCGCCGGAAATCTGGTATTGTGGCCGGAACTTGGCCGGAATGGTCGCCGGAAGACATCTCAGGTGATCGACAAAGTCCGCCCGGTCACAGATCGGTGAGTCAAATCAGTCGGATTCAACGGGTCAGCTCGGTCGGACCAAGTCAAACCGACTCAGGGAGAGTCAGGGTGACAGTCAGATCATGAGTTAGCTAGGCGAGTTAGACAAGTCGAGACCAGTGCTGAGTGGCATTGGCAGAAGGCCATTGCACAAGCCAAAGCTGTGCTGCTCAATCCTTGTGCATCACTAGCTAGGTCACGGCCAAGATGGCCCTGTGACATCCTCCATCAACCTGCAATGCCAATTCTGTCATCCCTTCTCTGCTTCCATTCTCTTATCATTGACATCTCAATGCCACCACCATAGGAACCCATTTCTCGTGACTTCTTCTTGCTCCTTTGCAATACTCCACAACAAGACCACCCCTCTTGCAATTCACACGAGATACAAGTATAGCCTAGACATACATCGGATACAACCATTCCTGCAACCTCATTATCTCAGCCAAGCCATCTACATCATCCCAGATCTGAATTCAAACCACCAGCATAATAAACTTGAAACTGGTTCACAACCATTACTCAATTTCCAGACCTGCAGCTCATTGCCTCCACCTGAGCCATGAACTGCCAATCCCATTGCATTTCATACCAAATTCACCACCAAAACCTCATACCCTGATTTCACAAACTCCATTAGCAGCATCTCCAATCTCAGTCATAACCTTCACCTCAGTGACCCACCGCTGACTTCAAAGACACCACCACACTGCAGCTATATTTAACTGCAACAATTCCATCTGAACCAGCTCAGCTGCAACTCCATCTAGCTTAGGTCACAGCTATGATGGCCCTCAACTTCCTATCTATACCAGCTGCACCCTGCCGTTGCACAACCACCTGCAGTTTCAATCAAAATCCTCACCTGAGCTGCAACTACAGAGCAACCAGCTCCCAGTAGTACACATCTCCTTAACAATGGCTGCACCTGCAATTTCAGCTCTTGTGCAGCTTCAACTTTCCCTTTCTCTGAAACATCCATGTCTCCATATCCTGTCAATCTTCCACCAACATCAACACCAGTTTCACTTCTTGGACTGTAAAGATTCATCCACATCTTTCCCTGCTATTTCAGCTCACTGCACACACTCACTATGTCCACCTTCCCGACCTTTCTAACCTCACTAACCTCACCAAGCTCACAGCACCACTACTTCCATTCAATCATCCTACAAGTCCTTCTCCCTAGTAACTGCAGCTCCTTCTCTTCTGCAATTTGTTCTTCAATTCCACTTCTACACTTAAACCCAGAACTCCATGTTCATCTCCATCGAATCCAACACAGACCCATGAGTCATCAATCCTTCTTCTCCATTCAAACAATTTCAAATCCTCATGAATATCAATGTACCATAAAAAAAATCTTCTTCTTCATATTATCTCGCCCTGAAATCCAACTCCAGATTTAAAACCATACCACCTGATCCATCCATAAGTCTCCATTTATCTTCACTGATCAAACCCCAATTTCAGTTCGATTTCTTCCATCTCTGACCTCAAAACCCCTCAGAACCACCATGAATCAAAACCCTAACTTCAATTTTTGTTGAATCTTAACAAACCCATCTTTAAATCTTCAC
This sequence comes from Papaver armeniacum, assembly GCA_023531295.1. Classification (NCBI taxonomy): domain Eukaryota; kingdom Viridiplantae; phylum Streptophyta; class Magnoliopsida; order Ranunculales; family Papaveraceae; genus Papaver; species Papaver armeniacum. The sequence goes on from JAJJWW010012936.1 coordinate 100,722, forward strand.
AGAAGCCATCAACATCACCTCCATTACAGCAGCAGCAACCAATCCCATTTCAAATCCATCGACTCAACTCATAACCAATTTCGTCTCTGAATTTCTCTGTCGCCATTCACCCATCTCTATTTTTTCAGGTGATGTAGGAAATACGGCTAATGGTCAATGAAATGATTTCTCTAACTTCTAGGGTCTGTGTAGGAATAACAATCGGATATAGCCACCTGGTGCAAATGATAAGGGCCAACTAAGATGGCACCCTTTTTACATTCTTGTCAGGTTCTACAGGGAACCGACAAGTTTAATCAATTATTTTGCTCATAACTTTCTCATGCAACGTCGGAACGGCCTCATTCTTTCGCCACTAGCTTCGTCTTTTCGCTCTTTTCACTTTAGATGGGTGATTTCTTCTCCTTTTGCTCCGTGCAACTCCAGAGTACCTAATAACTCAAAAACACACGTAAAGTACATAATTCACAAGAAAAATAGCAAAGAAAGCGTAACTACTAGATAGTGAATACGGTGTATTCTACACCTATCAGATTCCACCACACTTAGACTTTGCTAGTCCTCGAGCAAATCAAACAAAACAATAAATTACAACAACTCCGTGTCGTCGAGGCTACGGTCACTTTTAGCATAAATAACAAGCCTTTAAACCCCTAGGTGTCCCTAGTGGATGAGTTATAGTCTCGTGAGGGTTTACTAGAGATTTACCCACAAAATCTATTTTTCCAACTTACTAGTTCTCCGTAATGATAGTATCCAATGCGCTAAGAAGACATAGAGATTCTGCACACTAGTCATAAGAAGTTAGACACATAAATGAACACAATCTCATTCTTAAAAGTTGAGAGAGAGATAACCATCCCTTCTCGACAAAATTCGGGTTCGGAGTGATCAAAAGTCTCGACTCTGCCTCACAAGAAAGGGTTTTATGAAATTGCTCTCAATAATAAATGACTCTTTATGGGTCACACATGTCCAGGTAGGAATGAAGAGAGAATCTGCGACACGTTGAATGGTAGGAAGGCAAAAACCCTCCGAATATTTTGAAAACCCACATCTTTTTTAATTTTGAAAACCCATTTTTCGACGATCTCTTCGAAAGGAAATCAACCATTTAACGAAGGTGGGAATATGCTTACTTACCGTGTATCCGTTCGGCGTGCAGCTAGCACCACTCTCACAAACATCCATAGAAACGTCTTCGGTCTTCTATCGGTGTCTTCATCTTCGTCTTCGGTCTTCAACTCTTGATGATAACTCTTGAACTCCGTAAAATCTTGACAATATAACTCTTTCCTCAAATTCCTTGTCGCTTGAAACTTCATTATAGATATTCCTTCTTTCCATTGGCTTTATTGAAAGAAAAATACAAAACTAAATACAAACAATACAAACCCAAAATCTAATATTTTTTTCTTCTTTTTTTTTTTTTTTTTTTTTTCTTTTCATTTTTTTTTTTTTTTTTTTTTTGTTTTTTTTTTTAATAAGAAATAAAACAAATACAAAATAAAAATAAAACAAAATAATAAAAACTATTAACAAACCTAAAATTTTTTTCTTTTTGTTTTTTTTTTTTAAAACAAAATAATTTTTTTTTCTTGTTTTTTTTTTTTTTTTTTTTTTTTTTTTTTTTTTGAGACAAGAGAAAGTAAAATACAAATAAAATAAAAACGTAAGTACAAAGGCCATGGTGTAAGTACTTTACCGCTTGATTCTTCACAACTTATATGTCTTGATATCATAAACTTCTCGAATTCTCATCCTTAATAATTTCTACTCTTGTATAATAGTCTTCAACTTATAAAAATTCTGCTCCCTGTTTTGTTGCTTTACTCAAATCTGAAATCTGCCCATTTTATATCGTTGCTTGTAAACCTCGAACGTGTTCAACTTTCCTTCAAATTTGTGATGCTCCTCTTGTTGATGATGATGGTGTTTCTATGGACTGTTGGTGTAGAGAGATAAGGTGGATGGTGCTAACTGCGAACAAGATCACAAGTGGTATGTAAGTTAGCAATTCGATGTCACCAACATGGTTGATAAAAATAGCACTCAAGAGATCAAAATAGTGCTTCTATGGTGGGAAATTGGACAGCTCACCATTCTTCCCGGAATTTACGTACGGTGACACACACTCTAAAAGCACAAATTTAGACAGGTACAAAGAATTGAAGGTTGGTGCCTCACATTATGTAACATGGGTAGTCTCCACTATAGGGGATCACTGTTCTAATACCGAATTCGATCTGCACCTTATTTGCTATTTGGCATGGTTAAATCCAACTTTAACTCTCATACAATTAAGAAACCCGATCATGTTCTCTGTCATCTCTAAGTTCAGTCACTAGTATGAGATTCTCGATGTAATCTTAGCGACATGTATACTATGTGACTCTAAACTAACTACAAGTTGGAGCTTCCTTATTCACTAGTTCACAAAAAAGTTGAAAAATTGCAAAAACTTACAACATAAACCACTCCCCCCTCACTTAAACTTTACATTGTCCTCAATGTAAATTGAATCGTCCAAAGTAAGTTAAGGTGGGAAATCCTAATAAGAAATCAAAAAAAAAAAACAAAACAAGAAAAACTAAAAACAAGAAAAGAAATAAATACAAGACAAGAAATACTCATCCTTTAGGTTGCCTCCCAATTAGCGCTTGGTTTAAAGTCGTCAGCCCGACTATCTCCTTGCTTTCTATGACTCCTCCGGAGGAGTACATCCACAAAGTTAACTCCTTCCACCACTTCGGAAGTGAAATTCTCATAATATGGTTTCAACCGGTGCCCATTAACTTTAAGTTCTTTCCCGTAGCTATGCTACGAATTTCCACGCACCATGAGAAAACACATTAGTAACAATAAAAGGTCCGATCCATCGTGACCTTAATTTACCCGAAAATAATTGCAAGCGAGAATTAAACAAAAGCACTTTCTGCCCAATGCAAAATTGTTTCCTAGAAATCATGTTATCATGGAATGCTTTCGTCTTTTCTTTGTAAATCCGTGAGCTTTCAAATGCATCATTGCGAAGCTCCTCTAGCTCTTGGAGTTGTAACTTCCTTTGCTTTCCAGCCCCATCCATCTCCATGTTGCATTGTTTAATAGCCCAAAACGCCTTATGCTCAATTTCCACGGGTAAGTGACAAGGTTTACCATACACAAGCCTAAAAGGAGACATCCCAATAGGTGTTTTATATGCGGTTCTATACGCCCACAAAGCATCATTAAGTCGCATGCTCCAATCTTTCCTTGTTGGGTTCACCGTCTTTTCTAGAATAGATTTCACCTCCCGGTTAGACACCTCGGCTTGTCCATTGGTTTGGGGATGATAAGGTGTTGCAATCTTGTGCGACACATTGTACTTCGTCAACAAGCTTTGTAAAATCCTGTTTTTGAAGTGAGAACCCCCATCGCTAATTATGGCTCTTGGAATTCCAAACCTTGCAAAAATATTAGCTTGCACAAAATCTGAAACCACTTTAGAATCATTAGTAGGGGTGGCCTTAGCTTCCACCCATTTCGAGACATAATCAACCGCAAGTAAGATATAAAAATTCCCATGGGAGTTGACAAAAGGCCCCATAAAATCAATACCCCATACATCAAAAACTTCAATAAATTGAATATAAGTTTATGGAATTTGATTTGAGCACCTAGATTGCGGTTCTTTGGCACCTATCACAAGTTGTACAAAATATATGTGCATCCTTAAACAAAGTTGGCCAATAAAAACCACTTTCAAGTACCTTGTGAGCGGTTCTCTTACTCCCAAAATGTCCTCCGCAAGCATAAGAGTGACAAAAAGACAAGATAGAGTTAAATTCAGATTCGGGCACGCACCTTCGTATTACTTGGTCACTACCATGTTTCCATAAGTATGGATCATCCCATATGTATTGGTTCCCTAACCTCATAAGTTTGTCCCTCTCAGCACGAGACAAGTTCTTTGGGATTTGTTTATAAACTAAGTAATTGACAATATCGGCATACCATGGTTCTCCAAAGGAAATTGAGAATAGTTGCTCATCCGGGAAACTTTCACGCAACGGGATAGTCTCCTTGTCCACAGCAAGTCGGCTCAAGTGATCCGCAACGGTGTTCTCAATTCCTTTCTTGTCTTTGATTTCAATATCAAACTATTGCAAGAGTAAAATCCACCGTATGAGCCTCGGTTTCGCCTCTTTCTTTGTAAGCAAGTACTTAAGCGTTGCATGATCGGAAAAAAGACAACAACTTTTGTACCAATTAGATAAGAGCGAAACTTTTCTAAAGCAAAAACAATGGCTAATAACTCTTTTTCAGTGGTTGTGTAGTTTTGTTGGGCCTCATTTAACGTTCTAGAAGCATAATAGATAGCATGAGGAAGCTTCCCCACACGTTGCCCAAGCACCGCACCAACCGCATAATCACTAGCATCACACATGAGCTCAAAAGGCTTACTCCAATCCGGTGGTTTAATGATAGGGGCTGAAATCAAAAGTTCTTTCAAACGATTGAATGCCGCCATACATTTCTCATCAAAGTTAAAAACCACATCTTTTTGCAATAAGTTACAAAGTGGTGATGCTATCTTGGAAAAGTCCTTGATGAACCTACGATAAAAACCCGCATGACCAAGAAAAGAAGCGTATCTCCCTCACCGTAGTGGGAGGGGTTAGAGCACGAATAAGGTCTATCTTAGATTTATCGACTTCCAAGCCTTTAGAAGATATTATATGGCCTAAAACTATGCCATGAGTTACCATGAAATGTCACTTCTCCCAATTTAGCACAAGATTTGTTTCAACACATCGTTCAAGGATTAGAGACAAATTGTTCAAGCAAAGGTCAAAAGAATCACCAAAGACACTAAAGTCATCCATGAACACTTCGATTATGTTTTCAACATATTCGAAAAGATACTTACCATACACCTTTGAAAAGTAGCTGGAGCATTGCATAAGCCAAAAGGCATCCTTCTATAAGCAAAAGTACCGAAAGGACAAGTGAAAGTGGTTTTCTCTTGGTCCTCCGCGCTATCCCAATCTAATTATAACCCTGAATAGCCATCAAGAAAGCAATAGTAAGAGTGTCCAGCTAAACGTTCAAGCATTTGATCAATAAAAGGTAATGGAAAGTGATCTTTTCTAGTGTTGGCATTCAATTTCCTGTAATCAATACAAACCCTCCAACCGGTTTGCACACGAGTTGGGACAAGTTCATTCTTATCATTCTCCACCACTGTCACACCTGATTTCTTTGGTACTACTTGTACCTGGCTTACCCACTTGCTATCGGATATGAGGTAGATAACACCCACTTCCAAAAGCTTGAGTATCTCCTTTTTCACAACTTCCATCATGGGAGGATTCAAAAGACGTTGCGCTTCCCTAGTAGGCTTTGCATCATCCTCCAAACGAATTTTGTGCATACAAACGGCAGGGCTTATACCCTTGATATCGTCGATTGTCCATCCTATGGCCGTCTTGTACTTCCTTAGCACCCTTAGAAGTTTTTGCTCCTGTAAATCATTAAGCTTATTAGAAACAATCACATGTAACTCTTCATTATCACCCAAGTACAAGTACTTAAGGTGGTCGGGAAGAGGTTTCAATTCTAACTTTGGAGATTTAACAATTGAAGGTACAAGCTTTTCATCACTGCATGGTAAAGAAATAAAAGAGATATTATGAGTTTTAGGGCATCCTTGTAGTGAATTAAGATCACCAAGGGCTTCCTTGACTTCATTACCACACTCTACACCATTATCCATGGATGTAGTTAACACGGTTTCCAAAGCATCATCACCGTTTAATTCAAACATTTGTTGTGCCAATGAATCCATAACATCAATGGAGAAACAAGAGTGGACATCACTAGGATATCTCATCGTCTCGAAAATGTTGAAACGTATTATTTCTCCATCAAACTCCATAGTTAGCGTTCCCTTGTCCACATCAATTATGGTTTTCGCCGTTTTCATGAAGGGACGCCCAAGTAGCAATGGAAGAGACGAGTCCGGTGAACCTTCATCCATCTCTAACACACAAAAGTCCGCTGGAAATACAAGTTGATTAACCTGCACAAGAACATACTCAACAATACCCATTGGGTAGACATTAGAGCGATCGACTAATTGCAATACAATTTCAGCCTTTTTAAGAGGACCAAGATCAAGTGAATTATACATTGACGCCGGCATAACATTAACAGATGCGCCTAAATCCAACATAGCTTTGTTAAAAGTTGTGTTACCAATTGTGACGGGAATATCAAAACTACCGGGATCCTTGCACTTAAGTGGGAGTTTGTGTTGTAAGATTGCCGAGGCATTCTCCCCCACACTAAGCACTTCATTACCTTTGAGCCTTTGTTTGTTGGTACACAAGTCCTTCAACACCTTTGCATACTTTGGAACTTGCTTGATAGCATCAATGAGTGGTATGTTCACATGGATCTTCTTTAGAACGTCTAAAATCTCCTTTTCTAGTTCCGCCTTCTTAGAACTTGCAAATCTGCGAGGAAAAGGTAGAGGAGGAACATAAGTAGAAACCGGAGTTTTAGAGTTAGGAATAGGTACCTCGAAGTTTGGGAGAATCCTCATTCTTCTCCTCCAAAACAGGTTCCTTTGGTGTGTCCACCTTGCCCGAATCAGTAACCTCGGGTTGCACAAGTTGTGTACCGCTTCTCAACGTAATAGCATTGACACCCTCTTTTGGGTTAATAGGTTGAAAAGGGAGTTTCCCACTATTTTGCGCCTTCAATTGGTTCAACTCAATAGCCATGGAGCCCATTTGTGTTTGCAATTCCTTGATAGCACTCTTAGTCTCTTGTTGACTTTCTTTGAACATGGTGGAAATGCCTTGCATCATTGTTTGAAGCTTTGAATCAATATCAGAACCTTGATTTTGCATTGATTGTTGTGCTTGAGGTTCTTGAAATTGTTGTTGTTGTGGTTGAAATCCACTCGGACGGTTGAAAGTAGGTTGTTGAATGGCACCTTGCTTGTTGGCATAGCTAAAATTGGGGTGATCTCTCCATCCCGGATTGTAAGTGTTTGAGTAGGGATCATACCGTCTTTGTTGATTTGGAAAGATCGCATTAGCTTGCTCGTCTTCATAAGATTGAGGAGAACTTGGTATAACCGCGGATGCAACTTGTTGCAACATTGCTGTCATGTTACCCATTTGTTGACGAAGTTCCTCCACCTCGCTCACTTCACTCACCCTTCTTAGAATCACATCCGAACCACGACTTAAGAATTTTTGTGAGTTCGCTGCCATGTTTTCAATCAACTCTCTAGCTTGTGCCACCGTTTTGCTAACTAGTGCACCACCACCCGCAGCGTCAATAAGATTCCTATCACTTGATTGGAGTCCTTCATAGAAGTATTGGATGATCATAGCGTCACTAAATTGGTGGTGAGGGCAGCTTGCAACCAATCTCTTGTACCGTTCCCAACATTCATATAATGATTCTCCCACATTTTGCTTCATCCCACAAATCTCCTTGCGAATTTGAGTAGCCTTTGATGCAGGAAAATATCTCTCTAAAAAGAGTTTCTTCAACCCATTCCATGTTGTGACACTTCCGGGAGGTAAATAGTACAACCAATCCTTAGCACTATCCATTAAAGAGAAACGGAAAACTTTCAACATTGCACCATCCGCCTCAACATTCGCTGGAAGCATAGCCGTGACAATGGTGTGGAAGTCCAAAAGATGTTTGTTTGGATCTTCATTCACCATGCCATGGAATTTTGGTAATTCTCTAAGCAACCCGGCTTTATCTCAAAAGTAGAGTTCGTTTGAATACACCCATGTTGTGTATCAAGCCTATGAGAAGCTAAGTCCTTGAGTGAACGATTTGCATCACCCATTGCTTCTTCTTCTTGTTGTTGGAAAATCTCTTCTCCTACTTCCAACTCGTGCTCGTCCGTTGTGTTTCGCCTTGGTTGAAGTATTGTGCCTTTTCGAGTAGCTATCCCGCACCTTGGATAATTTCAATCTTTAGTAGCCGTGGATTGATACACTGAAAACAATTCTAGCAAAAAAGTGAGAAACAAGACGACAAACAAAAAGCAAAGATAAAAGCAGAAATTGTAAAAGAAACTAAAAACTCAATAACAAGTCAGTATGCCTCCTCAAGAACAACGGCGCCAAAATTTGGTCGGTTGTCAATCCGTCAAATATAATTTCACTTTCTCAATCAACTAGATATAAATATAGTATGCGATAAGAAAGAGTTCGTATCCACAGAGAGGCTTTCGTTGTTATAAAATTTTAGTTTCTAAATAACCACGGGGAATGTTTGTTGTATTTAAGCAAATAAAAGTAATTGAAAGCAAAGTAAGTAATTTGAATTATCAATAAGGAGAAGATATTGGTCACGGGATAGTATCATTCACAAACATGTATTATCATCAATGATTAGAATTGGTATTTTAATCTCGTATTTATTAAAAGTCCTAGGATACCTTGATCGCAAGTATAACCCGTTAATTCCCTGTTTTCATCACAACCACATTAAAAGATGCATATGTGAATTCTTCTTAGAAAGCAACCTAAAGTGTAAAAGCACAATTAAGTTTAACTCCCTAAAAGCATTAAGTTTTATGGAATAAGACTAATCAATGCAAACGAATGTGTAAAAGCACTAAACGTTTTAACAAAAGTTATGATTCACTTGTGACTAGTAGGATATATCACTACAAGCACTACCCAAAATTATGCTACTTAAAATCAGGGATAAACAACTTTTTCGTATTGAAAACCCTAATATAGCTCTAGATATGAACACAAATCGGATTGATTCCGGACTCAACCTAACAAGTTTTCAAATCTTATAACACTATTAATTGTGAATCACAAACAATAAATTACTTAGACAAAACTAATTCATTGAATCAAAAGCATGTTGAGAAATCAACTTTTATCCCATAACCAATAATATGTTTAGCTACTCATATCTATGGAGTTCATCATAATCAATATTCAATAATAAAATAATGAAGAAGAAGAACAAAAGCAAACCCTAGAAGCGTAAACAAAACGGCCCTCCAAAATTCCAAGAATAAGATATCCCATAAGTTGTAGAAGACCTTCCCTTTTATAACTTTTCTCCAACTTCTAAAATTAGGTCTAGTCTTCAAAGTCCATTAGATGAGAATCCACCAAGCCCATAAGAAGGAGAAACCCATGTAGAAAATATGTCCCAAAAGTGGTCGCCGGAAATCTGGTATTGTGGCCGGAAAGGTCGCCGGAAAACATCTCAGGTGACCGGCAAAGTCCGCCCGGTCACCGGTTCAGTGAGTCAACTCGGTCGGATTCAACGGGTCAGCTCTGTCGGACCAAGTCAAACCGACTCAGGGAGAGTCAGGGTGACAGTCAGATCATGAGTTAGCTAGGCGAGTTAGACAGCAGTCAGACCCAGCTGAGCTGAGTGGCATTGGCAGAAGGCCATTGCACAAGCCAAAGCTGTGCTGCTCAATCCTTGTGCATCACTAGCTAGGTCACGGCCAAGATGGCCCTGTGACATCCTCCATCAACCTGCAATGCCAATTCTGTCATCCCTTCTCTGCTTCCATTCTCTTATCATCAGCATCTCAATGCCACCACCATAGGAACCCATTTCTGCAGCTTCTTGCTCCACTGCAATACTCCACAACAAGACCACCCCCTTGCAATTCACACAGATACAAGTATAGCCTCGACATACATCAGATACAACCATTCCTGCAACCTCATTATCTTAGCCAAGCCATCTACATCATCCCAGATCTGAATTCAAACCACCAGCATAATAAACTTGAAACTGGTTCACAACCATTACTCAATTTCCAAACCTACAGACTCATTGCCTCCACCTGAGCCATGAACTGCCAATCCCATTGCATTTCATACCAAATTCACCACCAAAACCTCATACCCTGATTTCACAAACTCCATTAGCAGCATCTCCAATATCAGTCATAACCTTCACCTCAGTGACCCACCTGCAGCTTCAAAGACACCACCACACTGCAGCTATATTTAACTACAACAATTCCATCTGAACCAGCTCAGCTGCAACTCCATCTAGCTTAGGTCACAGCTATGATGGCCCTCAACTTCCTATCTATACCAGCTGCACCCTGCCGTTTCACAACCACATGCAGTTTCAATCAAAATCCTCACCTGAGCTGCAACTACAGAGCAACCAGCTCCCAGTAGTACACATCTCCTTAACAATGGTTGCACCTGCAATTTCAGCTCTTGTGCAGCTTCAACTTTCCCTTTCTCTGAAACATCCATGTCTCCATATCCTGTCAATCTTCCACCAACATCAACACCAGTTTCACTTCTTGGACTGTAAAGATTCATCCACATCTTTCCCTGCTATTTCAGCTCACTGCACACACTCACTATGTCCACCACCTGACCTTCTGACCACTAACCTCACCAAGCTCACAAGCACCACTACTTCCATTCAATCATCCTACAAGTCCTTCTCCCTAGTAACTGCAGCTCCTTCTCTTCTGCAATTCCACTTCTACACTTAAACCCAGAACTCCATGTTCATCTCCATCGAATCCAACACAGACCCATGAGTCATCAATCCTTCTTCTCCATTCAAACAATTTCAAATCCTCATGAATATCAACAGCCGCAAAAAATCTTCTTCTTCATATTATCTGCCCTGAAATCCAACTCCAGATTCAAAACCATACCACCTGATCCATCCATAAGTCTCCATTTATCTTCACTGATCAAACCCCAATTTCAGTTCGATTTCTTCCATCTCTGACCTCAAAACCCCTCAAAACCACCATGAATCAAAACCCTAACTTCAATTTCTGTTGAATCTTAACAAACCCATCTTTAAATCTTCACAGAAGCCATCAACATCACCTCCATTACAGCAGCAACAACCAATCCCATTTCAAATCCATCGACTCAACTAATAACCAATTTCGTCTCTGAATTTCTCTGTCGCCATTCACCCGTCTCTATTTTTTCAGGTGATGTAGGAAATACGGCTAATGGTCAATGAAATGATTTTTCTAACTTCTAGGGTCTGTGTAGGAATAACAATCGGATATAGCCACCCAGGTGCAAATGATAAGGGCCAACTAAGATGGCACCCCTTTACATGTACTGTCAGTTCTAGGGAACTGACAAGTTTAATCAATTATTTTGCTCATAACTTTCTCATGCAACGTCGGAACGACCTCATTCTTTCGCCACTAGCTTCGTCTTTTCGCTCTTTTCACTTTAAATGGGTGATTTCTTCTCCTTTTGCTCTGTGCAACTCCAGAGTACCTAATAACTCAAAAACACACGTAAAATACATAATTCACAAGAAAAATAGCAAAGAAAGCGTAACTACTAGATAGTGAATACGGTGTATTCTACACCTATCACCCTTCTACTCATACAACTATATTTAGATGTGGAGAGATGACTATTACTCTGGAAAGCGTAGCTGCATTGATGAACCTGCGTGTCGCTGGGAGTTTTTATTACGAGCTTTCTAACATGGAACAACGTGATTATGGCGCTATACGCCAAAAGGTGGCAGAATTCGACGATCTGGACAAGGAGGAGAAAAAGATATAAGATGCTTTTACACCTGGTGGGTATCGGAGTGGTCTCCTGCAGACCCAGAACCAGATCAGGAGTTGGAAAACGAGCTCAGCGTGATTGCATTCCTGTCTTTGTGGCTATCCAGAGATATATTTGACGACGGTTCTGGAAAGAAGACCATAAGAGGTGTCCTGGTTAAGATTGCTATAAATATAGCAAAAGGTGAAGTTCTTCCCTTAGGTGCCTTGTTCCTTGGATCGCTGTATTCTCATCTGGACGCCTTAGCAATGGACATGCATGTTTCCAACATGTACAAGAAGGTGGAGTCGTACGTCCATTTCGTTTTTCTTCAGGCATTCTTGTGGGAACATTTCAAAAGTTATGCTCATGTTCCTGCAACTTCGCTCGACAATTTGTATGGTGGCTCGAGAATACTCCGTTGGCAGAGGAGGCGTCCCAGAACCGGTGCGAAACTCGTGGAAATCTTTGATAATGTGTCTTCCGTAGATTTCCATCCATGGGGGCCAATCCACTCTTCCATTGTTCAGCCGAAGACTTTTGCTATTGCTTCTGACGGTCCTGATGTTGTGTTGCGTACCGATGTCAAGACTATGAAATTTGGAGAACTTTTTTATCTGCACAGCTACATTCCGGGATATATCCCGTCTCTATTCAACGAAGCATTTACTGTGACTCCGTACAACATTGACATGGCTGCTCGTCAAATGGGATTTGACCAGGGTGTTCCATTTATCCGTCCGTCGGAGGCTCCGAAAGAACTTCTCCCGGGTATTTTTAATGCTGACATGTTCTTGGCATTGCAGAGTCTTCCCTTCTGGCCTATTAGGAGAAACCCAGTGGTAACTGATAAGTATAAGGAATTTTGGAGGAAGCAACTGTTGGCTTTCCAGGAATTCTCGGAGGACGTTGTGACAGATTCCCGTGGTAAGCCATCTTCTGACGTTTTGAAGAAGCATTTCCGGTTGAAGCCACTCCCAGCCAAACGGACCAGAGCTGATGATTGCAGTCCCCAAGCATGAGAGAGATCTAAAAGGCAGGCATGTGATTCGGTGATCCTCAATTCCTCCAATATGCAGGTATTTAAATCTCTTCCTGTTGATTCCTTCATTTCTCCAGAGTAGATTCCTCTAAGAGTGATCTTTGCTTGAAATCAGGGAATTCCGAAAGAGAATGTTTTCAAAAGGTTGGCGCGCATTCAGAACGAGAAGTCTGGTAACGTTAGCCTTCATATTGAGAAGTCTGGCGACACTGATCCTCATGCTGAGAAGTCTAGTAACACTGCTCCTCAGAAGTCTGGTAACACTGATCTTCATGCTGAGAAGTCTGGTGAAACCGCTCCTTTTCCAGACAATGACAGAGATGACGCAAGCTCGGTTGGACAAGGTGCCTCCCTAAGTGATCTTGTTTATGGGTCCATAATGAAAATTAGCACCCAGAGTGAAGTAGACATCGGGAGGAATGTAAGAGAGGCAACATCCGCTATTGTTGAGGTGGCTCCCCTTGAAGAACGTTCCGGCGAGGTTCCAATCGATAAAGCCGTCGTGGTGACTTCTTCCGAAAGGCCTCCCGCAACCGACATGGCTCCTGTGGATCGATGAAGTATTGGTAATGCAGCTGGGCTTTGTTCGATCCTCCCTTCACTGTCCCTTATCCAGGTCATGTGTTGGTTGGAGGATTGGTGTGCCGGCTCGGTTCGAAGGGTTGTACACGACGATATGGGAGAGGCACGGCCACATTGCTACCACTACGAAGCTCAAAAGTTGTCTTGCGTTGGTCAACCACGTTCAGGAAGCTTTATTTTCTATCCATGGGATGAGCGTCACGACTGGTCTAACAGTTTCTGAGGAGATGATTGAAGACTGGAAGTGCCATCGAGATGTGTTTGTGCAGTACGAATTCAATGCTCCTTGGTTCTTCAAAGGGTTCTCCGAGATTCAGGAGCTCCAGAAATTACAAGATGAAGTCCCTTCTGCAGAATGTGTTACTCGCCAGGAAGAAGAGGTTGAAAAGTTGTCTAAGGAGTTGAAACTGAAGCAGGTTGTACTTCAAAGGATGAAAGTATCTCTTGCCCAGAAGGACGAGTTGCTTCTGAAGGACTTTCCTTGAAGGATTCGGGCCACCTACTTGTTTTTTATTTTAGATGCTTTTCTTTTTGAGTGATAGTGAGGATTTCCTTTCATAATTTGACTTCCGGTTTTGAATTAATAGGTAATTGAATTGGTTTATTTTGAGATATTTTTGTGAATGACTTTTTCGAAAGAGATTATTTTAAATGGAATTTGCATCTTGGTCATGAATGATTGCACATATCATATGAAATTGCAAATGTCGTGTAAAAGGGAAGTATGAATGGAAACAAACATGGCGTTTGATCATTGGGCCTCTTTTCTCTATGTGCGGGATGCCAAGTCCCCAGGTGAATTCTAAAACTATCTTTCTTGTAAAATTGTTGAATAGAACTTACTTGTTTTTGAAGCCTTACTTGTATCAAACTGAAGTAGCCTCTTTAAGGAAATCGTCTGCATCAATCTCTCAGAGAAGGAAAGCTATCCCTCTAAATTAAGTTTCTTCTGAACAATGCGTTTCAAAGCGTTGCATTCACTGTTAGGTTGGTGAAGAAACCGGTGGAAATGACAATACCTCGGGTCCATTACTTTTTGATCAGTGGGTGAACGCCATACAGGAGGTAATTCCACCTCTCCGTTTCGTATCCATGCCTCCATCAACTCCAAAATCTTTTCCATCGGGAACGGAAAGTGTAGGTACTTCGAATCCATCCTTTCATACGTTTGTGGACGTTGTGGTGTCTCTACATGGCTTCGATGTGGAGAACGTTTGGGAGATGAAGTTGGAAGACTTGTGAGTGCCATCATATCCGCGGATCGCTTGCCTGGGTGACGGGGTGTGGATGGTATCGTAATATCACCGCTGAGTGATCGAATTGAACGCTTCCCTCCTCTGTACTCACGTGTTCCTTGATTGATCTCTCCTTCCTCAAGCATTTCTTCACTTGGTTGAAAGGTCGATGCGGATTGGACAGTCTTCCGGGCTTCGACAAGAGTCTTGAGATATAAATCTTCTAGTGCCCCGTAAGCTGCAGGCTCCCTTTCTTTATCCGACAGACGTTGTGGTACCCCGGACAAGTCTTTTCCTCTATGGAGTTGCCTCGAGTCTTCGTTGTCGGCTGGACCATGTTGTTCATCTCTCCTGAGTCCCCTATGATTACGCGCTCTTTCTGCATCTCCACTGGTAAAGGTGTGACTCCTGACTAAGGATCCAGCGTTTCTGGCACTGTCATCGAGTAGATGCCTCGCCGACCTTCTTGTAATTGTCTTTGTTATATCATTCAAAAGGCGGAATGTCTCGCTCTCGTCTTCTATCGATACCGGCTTGATTTTCCAAGACATCCTCCAGCATTCTAGTTATACTTCCCATGATATCTGAACCACCTGTGGTTTCCGGGTGAGGATACATCACGAGATGAAAACCGAAAAATTGAGAATTTAATTTTTTGTAACCGAGAGATCAACCTCCCACTGTGGTCGCCAATTGTTTATGGGTGAAAACTATTTTTGCCGGTTTTGGTAATTTGGGGTGTGTGGATGAGAAATGAGTTTAAACCTTAAATAAATGCACTACACGGGAGTGCTTGTAGATTCGAGAAATCAATCTGTGCAAATCCGACCTAAACCAAGAAATGGCCGTTCCTGGACTTGTTTCGGGTCACAAAGTGAAGGAGATAGGGTTGATCTTAGAGAGGGAAGCAAAGAAGGTGTTGAGATTGTGAAGGTGTTGGCTATGTATGACTTGTATCAGAAAGCTAAACTAGCTTGCAGGATGTAAGCTATCAGTTCCGGTGTTTGAATACGATGATATAAAAACTTGCCTCTGTTGTCTGGACTTGTTCTTGTTTTTGGAAATAGGAAGGAGAACCTATTTATACAAGTCATTTGAGCCTTATTCACGTCTCTCGTGGGAAGTGGAGTGATGGAGTAGTGGAGTTGTGTGTTAGTGTTACACGACCAGTCTTGCCCACTTCTCATGTCATGTCTAACCGTCCATGACTTCCTGACACGTTCTTGTGGTGGCACGTTGCACGCCGCACGCGATCTTAGTAAACCGCCGACCAATACCCCAGATGTATCCCCGGTTTGTGACATGATTGATGTCTCGAGTGTGTGGACCGTGGGACCCTGAAAATAGCATGTAATGCTAGATTAAATAAGTTATTTAGGAAGTCGATACTTTGTGAAGTATCATGTGTATTCTATGTGTATGCGCATCATGGTGTGGTAGAGTGACGGGTGGTGATCACCATGACGCCTCAACGACCAATTAACTCCCGACTGGGGGTTGTATAACCAAGCCGGTGAAGTTGGGATGGACGATATGATCTTTGAGACACTCATCTGCATTGACCGTTGATGGAATTAGGTTTTGAAGAGGTGCAAGCATCACTCTTCAACTTGGTCGAATCCAAGCTTGGGATACAATTTTGACAGGGCCGATCGTGCATGTTTGTAGACGACATGACGGTGTAGGCGCCCATATCTCATTGTCTCGTGAAAGTGTGATCTGGGCCACTCAATTTGTCCCGCAAATTTGAGTGTTCGAGATCAATTTACAACAGAAATTTGGTGCCGCAAAAGCCGCGCATCATGTCAATTTTGGGAGCGCGTTCCAATACGACCAAGATTGGTCGGTCTTGGCCGATCATCCCGGCGTGCATACGGTGGGATGGTGTATATACCTGTATTT
The DNA here is from genome assembly GCA_023531295.1 of Papaver armeniacum. NCBI lineage: Eukaryota > Viridiplantae > Streptophyta > Magnoliopsida > Ranunculales > Papaveraceae > Papaver > Papaver armeniacum. Next base: position 117,047 of record JAJJWW010012936.1, read on the forward strand.
CATCGTCCCATAGAAACGTGATCTAAGCCACTCAATTTTTCCGGTAAACTTGAGCGGTCGAGATCAGTTTGTGGTTGGGAAGTATGACCACGCCTAGCTTGGGCATGCGAATCGAGGTGTACAACCAAGTTTGGTCTTGGACGATCGGGTATGGAGATAGGTGGGCCCGCAGTGATCGTGTTGATACTTACTGGACCTGCTTAGTCTATTCCTGGACCCTTCATCCGAGAAGGATCTCGTGATCGCGACACAAACCCTAATTAGGTTTTGCCGGCCATGTGTCATACCCAGTTTGGGGCGCACGAATCAAGACGACCAACCATAGTTGGTCTTGACCGATCGCGTCGGTATGTAGGCAGGCCCATGGTGTTTGTGTTGACATGCTCTGGGCAATTTGAATCTACATCTACACCCTCCATCTATGCCTGCGAAGATGGATGGTTGAGACTGTTTTGCGGTATATGTAATGTGCCGCAAACCCTAATTTAGGGTTTTCCGTCCATGCTGCTTTGGTTTGGACGGTTTGGCAAACTATGCCACCCTTTTGGGAGGCCGACCATGCGGCCCCCGTCGGTCGGTGGTGAATATTCCAATACCCGCTTGGGGTCATAGATTTAATCTAAGCCATCTAATCATGCTGGTGAAGTTTGATGGTCTTGATCATTTCTGAGACTGATATGGTCAGTTCAGGTTCAAATATGCTCAATCGGGCTAGTATAACACACCGAGAGTTGTAGCATGTATGGGTATTTCGTACACGCTTCATTATTAATGCTTGGAGATTCGTTTTGCTCTGCTGAGAACAACACTCAGTCGTCATGCCGCACCGGTAATGAGTACAGGGAAATACAAGGCTGGTCATGCATTAATTAATAATGTTGTAATATATGGGATTGTTGCTACATGCTCCAACCTGGATGAATTTCGTGTATTTAATTCACAGAATACAAGGATTGTTGCCACATGCTCTATTCTAGGTGAATTAGTAAAGTGAAGAAGTATTCATCACTTATTAATAGCTTTATCTTTTGCAAGATGTTAGCGCATAATTTTGGTTTTTACAATTTTAGCCCTTGAATGAAAATCCACCATCAACATTAGGATCGATTACACCAATTAATGAAAACCAGTCATACCAAATCATAAGTCAGGCATTGTGATTAGTTATACCAAGATACATAACATAAGTTAAGATCGGCTCTACCATCTAACACATATTGGTCATCCAAAGATTTGCAATGAATTGCCGGACCAATAAGCCTCATGATTTCCCTTTCGATTCATAATACAAGTTCATGAATGTACTTCCTTTAAACAAATGTAAAACATTGTTTCCTAGGATGGAATCTTCACCATAACCCATTCACATAATCATAACAATATATACAATATTATGTCGATATCATATCTACGATCAAAAGATAAGCGTTATACTTCGTAGTCTGATTCCCGAATACTATGATCATGTCACATCATTAGACTAATACACTATGTATAATATATACAGCTTCGCAGTTATGTTTTCAATATAGCACGACTTGAAAGATACGTTAGGTTTGAAAGGTTCAAGTCAATATTACTAATCTCAAGTGGAAGGATGATCTTGTCGTTGTAGTTCGCTACTTCTTCACATTCTTCGGTCTTTCGAGCAATACTCGTATGTCTTAACATTCCTAGACTTTCTAGTCTAACCTAAACGAAGTTGACTTTAGTATTTAATCAAGCGACTCTGGTTGAGTTTTGATACTAAAATATGACAACCAACCTTGACATACCAACGCTTGGTGAGTTCAACCAAGTTATACTATAACAACGAACAGTAACTCTTATCATTTATTTTTCAAAGATATTCCTTGGTACTCAAGGTGATCCTGTGCCGAGATAAATTAAGAATCTTTTAATTAAGGTTGTTAGTTTTATATGCTTTAATTACCAGCAATTAATGCATAGCTCTAGAGAATAAATATTAGTAAGGTGCATTTACTAGTTGGAGATTCTCTATTAGATATTTCCGAAATATTGGACAAGAATTTATTGGAAATAGGAAACCGAATTTTTTCCATTCATTGCATATCTTGAGAATATCTTCGGCTTTGGAAATCCCTTGGTGTCCAAACATTATTGGTCTAGAAATACCTAAGTTTGCATTTCTAGCAAACTATCCTTAGAGCCATGTAAACTTCATTTCTTGTTGTTTCTGGTGGAGCCGTATATTCGGAGAGGAAAGTATCCTAATTAGGTGGAATCTCTTACGACAGCTCGTTTAAAGATTTCCGTCAGGATCAAGAAGCTCTGAGTACAGTTGGTGGGAAACTAGATAATTGCAGTGTTATTAGTTTTCGATTGATTTGATTAACTAACGGTTGTTGAAACTTTGATTGCACCTAGTTTGTTTATGCTCGAGAATCTTCTCTTCTGATATAAGATTCACTCAAACTAGATCAGAGTATCGACGATATCTTTGGAACTATTGTTAAATCTAAAGACATCCTGTGAAAATCTATTGTTAACAGACTCTGTTCTGTGCGTGATTGATCACAAGAGATTCAAGTGGTGTTGTGCAGGTTTATTGAAGATTAAAGAAGATTTCTTATTGGTTTTCGTATCTTGTGAATTGTGTGCACAAACCTTGATTTGTTGCGATCCAACTAGAATCAGATTTATTCGATTGATTAGTTGCGTGAGATCGGCATCGCTTTATAGTTTCTTTTTGAGATATTTATTGATTGAGTATGAATCTATACTTGTCTATTTCGTTAGTTAAAGGTAGATTGATCTAACCAGACAAAGGAGTTTATCAGATTAAACGGAAGAGACTTTGTCAACGACTCATCAAAATCTTTAACAAGATTGATTACAGTGGTTGCCAAACAGATTCTTCCTTTGTTGTTTGGAATACGATCCAAAGGACTTGCTATTCACGTGTGCGACTCTAGAAGTCAAAGGCGTAGGGATACTGAAGGAACTAAGTAGCTAGGGGTAGTCTGTTTGGTCCCAACTATACGAAGTTGGTATTAGATTTTGTATAGCGGCTTAATTCTGAGAGTATTCAAAACTGGACTAGGTCCCGGGTTTTTTCTGCATTTGCGGTTTCCTCGTTAACAAAATCTTGTTGTGTCATTTACTTTTATATTCCGCAATTATAATTGTTTTATTATAATTAAAAGTAAGTTACACTTAGTACGTTAACTCCGTAAATACTTGATAGTGATCCTATAGAGTTTGGTTATTACCGAACCTATTATCAAGTAAAATACTTTTTTGTTGTATTGTATCGATATTGTATCCATAGTCAATCACACAAGTTATCTTGTTGTTGTATTGTCTCAATCTCGTATCCATAGACGATCACACGAAGTATGAACCGAATTGTCATATTGTCTCGACTCTGTCCATAGACGATCATATTCGGTAGAGGACTTATAGGTGGATAAATAAAAGATTTTGGTGTATTTAGGTACCCTCGTATTTTCATATTTGTTATGCTTTCCCTGATGAATATCATGAATCACGTTGGTTGTTGCAGTTTTATGAGAACTTTAGAGATGAGTACAGTGCAATGGAGTTGGAACTCCGTGAAACAAGAGAACCAAGAAAAAGGGCAGATATACTTGATCTCGTCGCAATGAATCTTGAAGAGAACATGGACAAGTATGAAGAAGCATTTCAAGATGCATTACATATCATTGAACAATAAAAGTATCCTGATAGTCCTAGAGCAAGGTTGAAGAATGTTCAAGCAAAGCTGAAAGACATAAAGCAGACTCAGAAGACAAATAGACAGAGTGGAGAAGACTTCAATTTTCAATTGTATGATTTTGTGAAGATGTTGCTCGTTGATTCAGGCATAAAAGAGGTGCAGGTGGAGTCGTCAGGTGACCCTAGCGTGGATGTATCATCAGCTGAGCCTAGCGTCCTACTAAGTCAAAATTTTCCAAGGAATGAGACACTTGTTGAAATGGTATCTTCAACTGAACCACCTACACAAGAATCATTACCAGAAGTTATCATACTTGATAGCCAAGACCAAACCGCTAGTCAAGGACTCCTGTCTTCACCTTTCAAGTTCATGAACATGGAAAAAGTTGTTAATCTCTCCAGCAACAAGGAAATAGACACGCTAGAGGAATTGGATACAACACCAAATCTAGTAACAACTCAAGAAAGAATTGAAGCACAAGAAAAAAAAAGGTTTTGTCTGGTGATGATGATATTCTTCCAGAAACTCAGAAGAAAGCAGAATAAGATGAAGGGCACACATTTAATCTGCATATTTCACAACCTGTTGCTGCAACTAAAGATGATGTTGGAGGACCACAACAGCAAGTTGTTGAGATACCAGAATAGCCAGTCGCTGAAATACCGCAACAACCCGCTGTTGAGATACCAGAACAACCAGCTGTTGAGACGATCGTTGATGTAGGGAAGGAAATGGTCGTTGAGACATGTAGTAATGTCTTGAGTTACCTGGAAGAGAATCCTTTAACTCCAGCCACAGAAGCTGGTGAAAACGAAAATGACTCAACTGAAGCGGCAGAAAATCCTTTAACTTCAGCCACACAAGATGTTGAAAACAAAAAAGACTCAAATGAAGCAGCAGAGATAGAGATAATTTCACAAAGAATGGTACAAAAATTATAAACAGATTATGTATTTTAAAAAGCAGCATAACATCTTTATATGAACTGCTAGAATTTTTTTTTTAATGTGGAAACAACTATATACTATATACTATTTATTATTATTGATATTATGTTACTGTTTTGCTGTTTAATCAATTATTTACTTAATTTCAAAATAAATTGTTTATATCTAACACATTTTGGTTACATGAATCTTTAGGAAAAAGAACTATGAGAGGAATTTGTACCAAGAACAGAATTTGCGAAGAGGGAACCTGTGAAGAAAAAGTCAGTAATGAAGGAAAAAGCCAACCAGGAAGAAGAGAATGGGAACCAGGAACAGAAAGATGGGAACAAGATGCAAATGGGAAGCAAGGTAAAAACAATCAAGAAAAGTACAACAGGTAATGAAAGGACAGTGAGTAAACTCCTCAAAGATTGTGACCTAGGGAAGAAGCAGAAGAAAATAGACAAGCTTGATGAGAATAAAGTTGCAGAAGAAAATCTTCGTACTTCTGTTGGCATGACGTTTAGAAAATTACCTCCACTGGAAAGAATGGATTGCTTTCAAGATTACAAAGATACAATAGAACCAGCCTTCATGGAAGTACTGCAGAGATACTATGAGCGTGCCAACAGCCTGTAAGTACATAAAAACTACCTTTATGCTTGTTAAAAAAATCAATGCTTTACAGGTTATGCTTCTTAAAAATAAATGCATAACAATTTATGCTTCAAAAAAATCCATGCACAACAAGTTGTGCTTTTTTAAAAATAAATGCATAACAAGTTATGCATAACAGGTTCTGCTTGCTTGAACACCAATTCTCTTATGCCGTCTCTTATTGTTTTGTATTACAGTTTGTGGGTACATTTTCTTGTTGGTGAATACATTTGCTTGTAACTTAAATAAAAACTATTTATGGTTGTGGTACCTACTAGTTTATGGTCCTACCGCTTGTCACTTAAAAAAAAAAAATCTCACTAATTATGTCTTCTGTAGAAATACGGCTTGGAGTATCAGAGATGGAGAAGATCCGTACTTATGGGATATTCAGATTCATGGAGATATAATAAGGCATCTAATGAACAATGAATACTTGGAAGAACAAGTAATACGCTTCTACAGTTGCATGGTGTTCAAGAAGCGGCGAAATGAAGTGGATAATGTGAGTTATCAACAAAGGTATGCGGAGGTGGTTTTTACGAGTCCAGATGCTTGGGTAAGTTACAAAAATATCCCAACACTTTAACTTTTATTATTAATCCGCTTTTGTTGAAAACATGTTACTTCTGCTACATAACAAGTCATCACAACTACTTTTTCTGCATGACAAGTTATTCATCACTGTTTACTGCATAACATGTTATGCCCATATTATTTCTTCTGCATAACATGTTATGCAACTAATTTTGAACTGCATAACAAGTTATGCACCTAAATTTAAACTGCACAACAAGTTATTCAACATTGTTTCATACACCTGTTGTGCACCCTTTCAAATGCATCCACTAACCCTTTTTTTTTCTAAAAAATATTTCTTTTGCAGTTGTTTGCTAAAACCAATGACAAAGATGGGATTACCAAATATGTTGAACAATTCATCTTGAATATACCTATTAAAGTTTAGAAAATATTCATTCCAATGAACTATATGACAAAGGAAATCCCTATTGGTACACATTGGACATTGTTAGAGTATGACTTCTAAGAGGTGAGTGGAACTTCTACAACAATCTTTCGAACTACAAAGTTTAATCCAAGAATCAAGCTCTTATAATGGCAAATGCTTGTATGCCTTATTTGATCGAAAGATATGACAAACTGAACCTATCACCAGATGTCATGGATATAAAGAGGGAAAAACTTGTATACAAGGATATTCTTGTCCCCAAGAACCTTCCTGAACAAGGTCTTTACCCTGACTACCTCATATTTGTCTACTACTATATGAAGATGAGTATGAAGCTTGAAGCCAAAAATAAATAGGAGAAGTTGGGAAAGGAAGCAGCAGTAGCCAAAGCCCACAAGAAGAGAGTAAGTTTGGTATTAAAAATGCTGACAAATATTCCTAACAGTTGGGAGATAGATGCCAATGAATACGTCTGGGATGCAGTAGATGAGGCTGTGCTTAATTGTTCATGATGTTGTGCATAATCAGTCTTGATTGGTATGTGTTGATAGGTTCAGCAGTTTAACTTGGAAGTGAAAACTAATTGGAAAGTAGTTAGTGTAAATCTTAACTTCAGTCAGTAGTTATGTGTAATGTGTTGGTATGAACATTGTATGAACAACTTATATCTTGTTATGTTACGATGTTGATATATATTAATGCTTGTTTCAGTGCTTCTATTTGCTGCAATCTTATTTTACAAAAACTTAAAAATACTAGCATTTAAATGTACTATGATGACGAGGGGGCGCTGCTTCCTCGACCCCCAATTATAAACATAGCATGTTATAAATCTTACAATGCAAATGAATGGACAACAGGTTGCTAAAACTTAGGAAAACAAAACGCATGACACGTTCTGAAGCCATATTTAAAAAGAATGAACGCATAACAGATTGTGCACCTTAAAAACAAACACATAACAAATTATGCAGCTTAAAAAAACAATGCATAACAAATTATGCATCTTCAAAAAGAATGAATAACAAATTATGCATTTTAAAAAAAAACACAATCGAAAAAAATAAAGTACTTGTTCATAAAAACCAACTAAGTAAAAAAAAAAATCTTGCAATTAAAATATACTATGAATGAAAAATGAATTATGCTCAAACGTATAAGTAATAGGTTGAAGAAACCAACAAGCTAATTATTTTCCATTAACTTCCCCTAGGCCGCTTCGACGGCTTCTTATAACAAGTAGGATTTGTACAAGATTGCTTGTTGTGATGACCTATCTCACAATAATTACCACAGCGCATGGCTCTCCTGGGCGGCTTCTCATAACTGCTCAAATATCTATTAGCTGGTGGTCTCCCTAGATGCCTCCTAACATCAGGTACATCAATAATGTCATTACCTTCCTAAATTTCGGGCCTGTTGTAGTTCAGAATATGATAAATGGCATGGTTGTAGGCATTATTGAAGTATGAAGTAGTGAAATAAGGTTCGACAAAATCATATGGATTAGAACCAGACATTGATATAGAAGCAAAAACATGCACACATGGAAACCCATAGACGCGCCACCTCTGACAGGTACATGTCTTTTCCTCAAGGTTAACACTATGAGAACTCTCCCCGCCTTCCATGTCATAAACATGAGCATCGGTATATAACCAGCCGAGTTAAATCCTCATGTTAGAAACCTTTGCTCGGTCGAACTCATAAGTGTTGCTATCTCAAGCTTGTTTGTCAAGTTTAGTTGCCAAAACTATAAGTCTTGATTTTTAGTCTACTTATAGCTAAGTCTCGGATTAGGATAGAATGTGTAGTTGAGCTTTAGACTTCACGGCGTTCATCGATTAAAGACGAAGAACTACTAAGGGGAGCTTGTGGAACTTCATCAACAAAAGGTATGTGGAAACTTAAACTCATCTATCACTTGGAAAGTCTATTTATATTCTATCTCCTATTGAGAAAAAAGTCGTATTGCTATATAGACTTCATATTATACACATTTAGTATTTCGAGCTGAGTTTAACTCGCTTATCTATTTCTCGAAATATGTGTTGGTAAGCTTTCGATTTAATCAAGTTAATCTTATATTTTTGACGAAAGTCAAAAGATGATCATATGAAAATCTCCTGGTAACATCTTATATGATTTGTGTGAGAGGTCATTTTGGTGTAGACTCGGAATGTTTCGTATTGATCATTTGATCACTTGAAATTTTCTTTGAAGCTAATAGTTTGTGTGAGACAGCTATTGTCGTCTTCTAAGAATGTTTCAATGATTGAAATGCGAGTTTAGAAAAATTAACCTTTGATTGGATATAGCATAGTATGCGTACTTGTATGCTAACTATTGCAAGTTATTCCAAGTCCGGGAATCTAGTGTGCATACCGTATGCGTACTAAATTCAAATGATTGAAGTCCAGGAACTAAAGTATGCGTACACGTTTGCATACTTACCGCAGAATCGAGTTTTGGTGGTGTAAGACAGTATGCGTACACGTTTGATTATTGGCGAACACTGGCCAAGTCCGGGAACTCAGGTATGCGTACACGTTTTCATACTTGAGTGGGTTGAGTTCTAAATTCATAAATGTATGTTTACATACTCATGAATAAATACATTTATATAATAAGGAATGTAATCTTTGCAAACCGTGGCTATAATGTTCATGAATTGATTCGAGTAAATCAAAACCGATTTTGCTTCAATTGTGTCTTGTATACTTCTATGAGAATATACAAAATTGAAAAACTCTATAAATAGTTTCATTTGAACTAGTTGTGTTAAGAGGAACAAGGTTGATATGAAAGTGTTCATATGGCTAACTTTGGTTAACCTTGTTGAGCCAACTAAGTGTACACATTTAGGTATGGTTACCCATATCTAAATGAAGGTGCATTTCATTTGTGTGTAACAAGCTAAGTTCGATCTAACGGTTTAAAGATATTAGCTTGAATCTAATCATGTTTTCATCTAACGGTGAATATTGATTGCTTTGTCCCAAAGTATCAAACCCTAATTTGGAGACTATATAAGGGATACCTCTAGCAACTGGGAAACCTAATCCCCACACCTCTTGTGTCATAGTAGTTGCGACCAGAGTCGATTCTCCTTTAACCTAGGTTTTTCCTAAAACCATATTATAGGTTAACAACTTGAAGACTTCATTGGGACTGTGAAGCCATACCCGACTATTTTCTCTATAGTTGCGTGTTCTGATCTTACTTTGTTCTATCATATTGAGTACTATATTCTCTAAGATTTTGGTGCGTGTCGTAGGTGCAATCAAATTAATATCTTATTTCCACTCAATTAAAAATAATATAATGGAAGTCAAGTTTGTTCCCACGAGGAGCAAGAGATTCTAGTTGTAAAAATTGTCACAAAAGGGGGGATGTATAAAGCAAAACAAAATAAACAAAGCAATTAAAAGATAAAGTTGAAATCAATAAGAGAGACAAGATCAAGGAATCCTTCTTCGTTGCCAAACAATGATTCAAGTTATGTTTTTCATCCACATGTTATTAGTCACGATTATCACCAACAGTAGGATAGCAGTCCGCTTAGCTAGCCCCAAAATCCCTTATTTCACCGAGTAACAAGTCCGCGCTTAGTTATCGATTCTATTCAAAAGAACCACCTTGAGGTTCGCTTACAAGATGTAATTTCCCGAATGCATTAAGATCTATGAATTTAGGTTTAGTACTAGTAGTTAAACTCGGTTCGCTTGGTCTACTTTCTAGCGTTGTTTTTACACAATCGCTCCCAGAATCCCTCGCAAGGTCTCGTGTTTTCTACTTGTGTAAAGTGTCGAGAAACGATTACTTATTCCCTAACTTATACTAGATTTAGATCAAACTAACAAATCAATTTAGCGTGCACTCTAAACAATCTATCAATCAATCATGAATGAATAAACATTCCTATTATTAAAAACAAACGATAATCATGTGAAAAAATCTCAAGATAGAATTGCAACAAAACTCAAATCATATATTAAGAACTAGGAATTCATCCTCAATCAATAAGAAAATTAGCTACTCATGTTTTTGAAATTCACGCAAAATAATTAAAGGGAGAATTTTCTAAGTTCACACAAATAACTAAAAAGAAGAATTTTCAAAAGCTAGCAAAAACACAAGTGTTGTGTGTAAAAAGGTGTGTAAAAGATGTAGAAAACTTCTCTATTTATAGGCTTCAATATTCTCCAAATCTTCCAAGGAATAGAACCCTTTTCCTTTAGCAATTCAATTTCCAAATTCAAGTCTTTCTCAACTCTTCCATCTTCTCTTTCCAAATTTGAGCCCAATTCTCCATTCAATTCCTAGTCCAAGTCTTCACACCCATGAGACAAGTCCACAGAAAATTCCGGAATTTTTGCTCGCCGGAAAATGGTATTATGGCCGGAATCCCGGTAGGAATAAGTCCACTGGCGCCGAGATTCTTCTCCGTTGATAGAATATTCCGTCACGGCACAAGTCCAAGTTAACGGTCAAACAAGGTCAAACCGTTAGTCAAAGAGTCAAAGGGAGAAAGAGTCGGTGAGTCGGTTCGTCTAAGTCGTGGTCGACTCGTTTGGATCGTTCATTGGACTCATTTGGCGGTGTACCGAGTCCTTTGGGTTGACTCATCGAGGGAAAACCGGACGAGTTTCCCTCTGTTTTCTGGGCATTTCTCAGGCCAATTTCAGGCCGATTTTTAGCTCCATTCCCTGCTAAAAAGCCTAACACATACATCTATTGTTTCATCACTCATTCACTCCTTCTCTGCTTCTCCATTCGAACTCTAATTGATCCACCAGCACCATCGATCTCTTCTCTGCTTCAAATTGATACAACCCATTACAAACCCATCTTAACTCTGAAAGCAAACTTCCCATCTGAATTCATCTTAGAATCATCTCTCGCCTCTGTCGAACACAACCAAACCCTTATTGTCGATTTCAACAGTACCACCAACCCATGAAACTCACCATGACAGCAGCAGATTCAAACCAAAACAATTGCTCGATCTGATTGCAGCTTCCAAGAACAGAATCATCTCAACAATCTTACTTCATCTTCAACCTCCATCGAATCTCATCAAGAACCCTAATTGCAACTTCGAATTCAAATTAAACCCTTCTCCAATTTGAGTTGCGGTGACCAAAATCACGACTTACTTCGATTAACATCTTCTCTCGCCACAACTTCTCGATCTCAACAAAGATACTCTTCTCCAACATCAGAGACCATCACTTTGGCTCCTTCCTTGTCTCTCGATCATGTTCTTGATTTCATAGCAAATGTCCGCCGCTTTTCTTTCTTCTTTATTTCAGGTAGAACCGAATGAGAGAAAACATCTCTCAATTTTAGGGTTGTGTAATAACCTCGGGATCGAGACGCCCAACATAAGAGCCACCCCAGATGGGTGCCTTTATTAGGGGGTCACTTCGATAAGGGCTAGCCTAAAGTTCCAGCCCCTTATCCTCGCCTGATCGTATTTAGTACTCTTTCAAATATGGTTGCCCCTTAACCTTGGCTGGGCTCAGGATAATGTTCGCCCCGAAATGACAATTTTGCCCTTTTGGCTCAAATAGAGTAATTTCTTCTTCTTTTCCTCCGTGTGACTCCAAAGTAGCTACAAAACTCAAAACAAGCGTAAAATACAAAATTCACACGAAAAATAGCAAAGAAAGCATAAACTCTAGATAGTAAATACGGTGTATTCTACACCTATCAAATTCCCCCACACTTAGACTTTGCTAGTCCTCGAGCAAATCAAACTAAAACTTACAACTTCAAAGCGTTCCAGCGTCCCAAGCATCCAAAGAGTTATGAGGACATAGAGTTTCTGCATTCTAGTAATAAGAAGTTAGAAATACTAAAGAACATATTCCCATTCTTAAATGTTGAGTGAGAAATAACCACACCATAATGAGAGAACGCGTGTTTGAGAAACGATCAATAAGCATTTCGCCTCGACTTCTGCCTCACCAAAAAGGATTTTATGATAATTGCACTCAAAAAGACGGCTTTTTATGGGTCACACATGTGCGGTAGGAATGAAGAGAGAAATCCTGCGACACGTTGAATGGTGGGAAGGACAACTTCCGAAATATTTTTAAAAACCCACATCTTTTAACATTTTGAAAAACCATTTTTCTGACGATCTCTAAGAAAGGAAATCAACCATTATTATTGAGGATGCGATTACTTACTCACCTTCACATCCGATCGCCAATTATGATAACACCACTCTCACGGCATCCAATAGAAACGTCTTCCGCTCCTCGTCTTGATCTTCTTGGTCTTCATCTTCGGTTTCAATTATTGATGATAAACTCTTGAATTTCATAAATTCTTGACAATTTGTAACTCTTTTACCTTAAAAATCCTTGTCGCTTGAAACTTCCTTATAGATTTTCCTTCCCCACGGCTTATTAAAAATAAAAACAAAACAAATATTTCTCTTTTTTTTTTTTTTTTTTTTTTTTTTTTTTTTTTAAGAACTAAGAGAAATAAAATACAAAACAAAAAATAAACCATGGCCGTGGGAGAAGTATTTTACCGCTTGATTCTTCACAACTTGTATCGTCTCGAAATCATAAACTTCAACAATTCTCACCTTTTGATTTTCTTCGCTTTTATGAATAAGTCTTCATACTTGAATATAAAATTACCTCATTATTTTGTAAGTCTTCAACATATATGTAAAAATCTGCTCTTTGTATGTTGCTTTACTTGTATTTGAAATTTGCTCTTTTTCTCATTCCGTTGCTTGTAAACCGTGAACTTTTCCAACTTTCCTTGTAGATTTTGATGTCGCTCCTTGTTGATGATGATGGTGTTTCTATGGATCCGTTGTTGTGGAGAGAATGGTGCTAACTGCAAATCGAACTACAAGAAGGAGGCTTTCATCTATAGACGTCACCCTTCATGATTGATAAAATTAGCACTCAAGAGATCAAAGAGTAGTGCTTCTATTGGTAGGAGGTTGGGTAGCGCTCACCATTCTACCCGGAATTTATGTACGGTGACACACACTCAAAAGAAAGCTCTTTAGTAGATGGAAAAATTTCTGGTCGGTGCCTCACATGATATGAATACGGGTAGTCTCCACTAATGATTGATCAGCAACTCTAATAATGCATTTCTCCCTGCACCAAATTTGCATCACCGGCATGATTAAATCCATTATTTAACACTCTAACAAGCAAGAAATCCGAATGTAGTTCCCTAACACTTCCAAGTTCAATTATGTCGGTCAAAATCTCTATGTAAACATACCTAGAAGTATGCTAGGGACTCTAAAATCTTTAAAAGTTGGAGGTTTTATGTAAAACTTTTTTTTTTTTTTTTTTAATTTTTTAATTTTTTTTAAATTTTTTTTTTTTAAATACATGCTTAACCACTCCCCCACACTTAAACCTTACATTGTCCTAAATGTAATTGAATCCTCCTAGTAAAGTCAAGGTGGGAAATTTTAACATGATAAGAAACAAGAAAAACAAATAACAAAAAGCAAAAGGATAAGAAATACAAAACCTATGGGTTGCCTCCCATTAAGCGCTTGTTTTAAAGTCGACGGCCCGACTTAGCTCTTGCTGCACATTACTCCTCCAGAGGGAGTGCATATCCAAATCCAATTACGTCCACATGCTCCGTTGGAAAGTTTTCATAATATGGCTTTAACCTATGGCCGTTGACTTTCAAATGTTGTCCTGTTTTGTCACTAATAATTTCAATGCGCACCATGATCATAAACATTAGTAACAACAAATGGTCCCACCCAACGAGACTTAAGCTTACCCGGAAATAAACGTAAACGAGTATTAAATAAAAGAACTTGTTTCCCCACAACAAAACTTTTCCGAGAAATCATCTTGTCATGAAAAAGCTTAGTCTTTTCCTTGTAAATCCGGCACTCTCGTAAGCATCATTACGTATCTCCTCTAGCTCATTTAGTTGTAACTTCCTTTGTTTCCCCGCTTCATCATACTCCATGTTGAATTTCTTTATCGCCCAATAAGCCTTATGTTCGAGTTCAACGGAAGATGACAAGCCTTGCCATAAACCAACCGATATGGAGACATACCAATCGGTGTCTTATACGCCGTTCTATACGCCCAAAGTGCATCATTGAGCTTAAATCTCCAATCTTTCCTTGTGGTATTCACCGTTTTCTCAAGAATGGACTTGATCTCACGATTCGAAATTTCCGCTTGTCCACTAGTTTGTGGATGATAAGGCGTACCAATTTTGTGTGTTATGTTGTACTTCTTGAGGAGAGCGTGGAAAGCCTTCTTGAAATGTGAGCCTCCATCGCTTATCACCACTCTTGGTGTACCATGCCTATTGAATATGTTTTCCCTTACAAAATCACAAACAACTTGAGAGTCATTAGTCTTGGTGGCTCTAGCTTCCACCCATTTCGAAACATAATCTACGACAAGAAGTATATAAAAGTTTCCATTCGAATTGACAAAAGGGCCCATAAAATCAATACCCCACACATCAAAAATATAAACGGAGAGAATTGGTGTGAGTGGCATTTGATTTCGAGCACCTAGATTGCCCGTTCGTTGACATCTATCACACGATTTACAAAAAACATATGAATCTTCAAACAAGGTGGGCCAATAAAATCCACTCTCGAGAACTTTGAGAGAGGTGCGTTTAGAACCAAAGTGGCCACCACAAGCAAAAGTGTGGCAAAAGGAGAGGATGGATTGAAATTCGGAATTAGGCACGCACCTTCGCATTATTTGATCAACCCCATATTTCCATAAGTATGGTTCATCCCACACATATTGCTTAGCTACCTTCTTAAGTTTCATCTTTTGGAAGTTGGACATCGTATTAGGTACTTTCCTTGTCACCAAGTAATTCACTATATCCGCACACCAAGGTGTTGATTCTTCCATGGAGAAAAGTTGTTCGTCCGGAAAGCGGTCATGTAATGGAAGTTCCTCTTGAGACATAACAAGTCTACTAAGATGATCCGCAACGGTATTCTCCACACCCCTCTTATCACGAATTTCTATGTAGAACTCTTGTAGCAATAGGATCCACCGGATTAATCTTGGCTTAGCTTCGTTCTTCTTTATTAAGTGTCTTAGTGCGGCATGATCGGAATACACAATAACCTTTGTACCCACCAAGTATGATCGAAATTTTTCCAATGCAAAAACTATAGCCAATAACTCATTTTCCGTGGTAGAATAATTGATTTGTGCATCATTAAGGGTCCTAGATGCATAATAGATAACATGGGACAACTTGTCCACTCTTTGACCCAAAACGGCTCCAACCGCATAATCACTAGCATCACACATCAATTCAAATGGAAGATTCCAATCCGGTGATTTGATAATTGGTGCACTTGTCAACATTTCTTTCAATTTGTCAAAAGCATCCTTGCATTCCTTGTTGAAGTCGAAAGGTACTTCCTTTTGTAATAACTTGCACATCGGCATGGAGATTTTGGAGAAATCCTTGATAAACCGCCTATAGAAACCTGCATGGCCAAGAAAAGAACGGATTTCCCTCACCGAAGTGGGATATTGTAAGTTTCTTATTAAATCTATCTTTGACTTGTCCACTTCGAGCCCTCGAGAGGACACAATGTGACCAAGTACTATGCCGTGGTTTACCATAAAGTGACATTTCTCCCAATTAAGGACAAGGTTTGTGTCTATGCATCGTTTAAGAACTAGTTCAAGGTTATTTAAACAACCATCAAAAGAATTGCCATAAACACTAAAGTCATCCATAAATACCTCGATGATGCGCTCCACATAATCCGAGAATATACTCACCATGCATCTTTGAAAAGTAGCCGGCGCATTGCAAAGACCAAACGGCATCCGTCTATATGCAAACGTTCCAAACGGACGAGTGAAAGTGGTCTTCTCTTGGTCCTCCGGTGCAATAACAATTTGGTTGTATCCCGAATAACCATCCAAGAAACAATAATAAGAATGCCCACTAACCGCTCCAACATTTGATCAATGAAAGGTAAAGGAAAGTGATCCTTTCGGGTTGCGGAATTAAGCTTTCTATAGTCAATGCACACTCTCCAACCGGTTTGAACTCTTGTAGGAACAAGTTCATCGTCTTGATTTCGAACAACCGTGACTCCGAACTTCTTTGGTACCACTTGTACCGGACTAACCCACTTTCTATCGGAAATTGGGTAGATTACCCCCACACTTAGCAATTTGAGTATCTCTTTCTTCACAACCTCCATCATGGGAGGATTAAGCCTACGTTGAGCATCACGTACCGGCTTCACGTTCTCTTCCATTAGAATCCTATGCATGCACATGGATGGACTAATGCCTTTGATATCCGTAATTGTCCACCCAATAGCCGTTTTGTGCTCTCTCAAGACTCTAAGCAAACGGTCTTCTTGTACCGGCGTGAGGTTCTTTGCAATAATCACCGGAAGCTCATCTCCATCTCCCAAGAAAGCATACTTCAAGTGGTCCGGAAGTGGATTCAATTCTAGTTTGGGAGCCTTCACAATAGATGGTACAAGTATTTCATCATTCACGGGTAAAGAAATATATGAAACATTACCCTTTTTAGCTTCTTGCAATGTCGCCAAGGCCCCACACATCTCCACCAATTCCTTGGAGATTTCAACATCCAAGTTAGACAAGCCGTGGATGTCCAATTCAATGCTCTTTTGCAACACCACATTAAGTTCATCCTCTTGATTCAATTCCACCATTTGTTGCGCTAATGAATCAACCACATCAATGGAGTAAACGGAATGCACATCACTTGGGTAGCGCATGGCTTCAAATATGTTAAAGTGTATTATCTCCTTGTCGAATTCCATAGTGAGTGTACCCTTATCAACATCAATCTTCGTCTTTGCGGTCTTCATAAATGGCCTCCCAAGAAGTAAAGAAGTAGATGATCGGTTCTCATTGTTATCCATATCCACCACAAAGAAGTCCACCGGAAAAATAAGCTCATTTACTTGCACTAGCACATCTTCTACAAGTCCCTTTGGATATATGTTAGACTTGTTTGCTAATTGGATAATAACTCTTATCTCTTTCAAAGGTCCAAGATTCAAGGAGTCATATATATCGGCCGACATTACACTAATGGAAGCACCCAAGTCAAGTAAAGCATGCTCAAACCTTTGCTTACCAATAGTAATTGGCAGAAGTGAAACCACCGGGATCCGTGCACTTTGTAGGCATCTTCTTCAATAGCATAGCCGATGCACTCTCACCAACTTTAGTAATTTCATTATCAAGCAACCTATCCTTCTTTGTGCATAATTCCTTCATGAACTTCGCATACCGTGGCATTGTCTTGATGGCCTCGATGAAGGGGATGTTGATTTCGACCTTCTTGAAAATATCCATGAGTGCCTTGTCTTGAGCTTCTTTCTTGGATTTAGCAAAACGACTAGGAAAAGGAGGTGGAGTAGTGAAAGTAGGAACCGGTTCCTTGGATTGGTCGGTTGGTGTTGAATTCTCCTTTGGTGCGGTTTCCTCATTGTCTTTGACTACCTCTTCACTAGCTTCTTCATGATGACTTGGACCCTCCACTTGTCTTCCACTTCGTAAGGTAACCGCATTAACATTATCTCTTGGATTCACAAATGGTTGTGAAGGAAGTTTTGTGGATGCTTGAGATTTCAATAAGTTCACATCGGTCGCCAATTGTCCCATTTGAGTTTGTAAATCCTTGATGGCCGAATCGGTCTTTTGTTGGCTTTGTTGTAACATAGAAGTAAGACCTTGCATGCCTTGCATTAACGCATTGAGCTTGTCATCATTCGAAGTATCACGCTCCTTGACTTGTTGTGGTTGGAATTGTTGAGAACCACCTTGTTGTTGAGGTTGAAAGCGTGATTGTTGGAAACCACCTTGTTGCGCATATGGATTAGGAGCCGCCGCTTGCTTATTTGCATAACTAAAGTTGGGATGATCCTTCCAACCGGGATTATAGGTATTGGAGTATGGATCGTACCTTGGCCTTTGATTTGGATATAAAGCATTTACTTGTTCGGTCTCACCATCCGGAATAATTACCGCGGCCATCCTTTGAATCATTATCTCCATGTTACCCATTCTTTGATCAAGATGTGACGATGAATCACTAACTTCATGCACTCGCCTAACCATTGGTTCATCTCTTGTGTAGAATTGTTGCAAATTCGCAGCCATACTTTCAATCAACTCGGTAGCTTGGGTCACCGTCTTGTTCACTAGTGCACCACCACCCGCGGCGTCAAGAAGAGACCTATCACTTGGGTTGAGAGCTTCATAGAAGTATTAGAGTATCATAACGTCACTAAATTGATGGTGTGGACAGCTTGCCACCAACCTCTTGTATCGCTCCCAACATTCATACAACGACTCTCCCACATGTTGTTTCAATCCACAAATCTCCTTGCGAATTTGAGTAGCTTTGGATGCGGGAAAATATCTCTCGAGGAAAAGTTTCTTCATCCCATTCCATGTTGTGATACTTAGGAAGGCAAATAATATAACCATTCCTTAGCATTGCCCGCCAAAGAAAACGGGAAAGCTTTCAACATTGCTCCATCCGCATTAGTCTCCGGTGGAAGCATAGCCATAACTATGGTATAGAAGTCCATAAGATGTTTGTTTGGGTCCTCATTCACCATGCCATGGAACTTTGGTAACTCTCTAATCAACCCCGGCTTGATCTCGAAGGTTGAGTTAGTTTGGATACACCATTGTTGTGTATCAAGCTTGTGAGAAGCTAGGTCCTTGAGTGTACGATCAGCCATCGTTTCTTCCTCTTTGTCCGAATCTGTGAAATCACTTGATGAAGAAGGAGGAAGTGGAGTGTTAACCGCTCGAATGAAATCCTTTAGTTGAGTGCCGGATCGAAGACGTATTGGACTCGGTCTGCCCTTCTTAAGCATTCACCAAAGGTATACACCTGAAACAAGATTCTCAAAAACTAAGTTAGATACGGTATAGAATCTAACAAAGCAAGAATAAAGCAAAAAGAAAAATAAAAACAACTAAAATCGTCCATTTGCTCCCGGCATAGCGGCGCCAAAATTGGTGCGTGTCGTAGGTGCAATCAAATTAATATCTTATTTCCACTCAATTAAAAATAATATAATGGAAGTCAAGTTCGTTCCCACGAGGAGCAAGAGATTCTAGTTGTAAAAATTGTCACAAAAGGGGGGATGTATAAAGCAAAAGAAAATAAACAAAGCAATTAAAAGATAAAGTTGAAATCAATAAGAGAGACAAGATCAAGGAATCCTTCTTCGTTGCCAAACAATGATTCAAGTTATGTTTTTCATCCACATGTTATTAGTCACAGATTATCACCAACCGTAGGATAGCAGGTCCGCTTAGCTAGCCCCAAAATCCCTTATTTCACTGAGTAACAAGTCCGCTTAGTTATCGGATTCTATTCAAAAGAACCACCTTGAGGTTCGCACAAGATGTAATTCCCGAATGCATTAAGATCTATGAATTTAGGTTTAGTACTAGTAGTTAAACTCGGTTCGCTTGGTCCACTTTCTAGCGTTGTTTTTACACACAATCGCTCCACAGAATCCCTCCACAAGGTCTCGTGTTTTCTACTTGTGTAAAGTGTCGAGAACGATTACTTATTCCCTAACTTATACTAGATTTAGATCAAACTAACAAATCAATTTAGCGTGCACTCTAAACAATCTATCAATCAATCATGAATGAATAAACATTCCTATTAGTAAAAACAAACGATAATCATGTGAAAAAATCTCAAGATAGAATTGCAACAAAACTCAAATCATATATTAAGAACTAGGAATTCATCCTCAATCAATAAGAAAATTAGCTACTCATGTTTTTGAAATTCACACAAAATAATTAAAGGGAGAATTTTCTAAGTTCACACAAATAACTAAAAAGAAGAATTTTCAAAAGCTAGCAAAAACACAAGTGTTGTGTGTGTAAAGAGGTGTAGAAAACTTCTCTATTTATAGGCTTCAATATTCTCCAAATCTTCCAAGGAATAGAACCTTTTTCCTTTAGCAATTCAATTTCCAAATTCAAGTCTTTCTCAACTCTTCCATCTTCTCTTTCCAAATTTGAGCCCAATTCTCCATTCAATTCCTAGTCCAAGTCTTCACACCCATGAGAGAAGTCTACAGAAATTTCTGGAATTTTTGCTCGCCGGAAAACTGGTATTATGGCCGGAATCCGGCCGGAATAGTCGCCGCCAGTCGCCTGAGATTCTTCTCCGTTGACAGAATATTCCGTCACGGCACCGTCCAAGTTAACGGTCAAACAAGTCAAACTGTTAGTCAAAGAGTCAAAGGGAGAAAGAGTCAGCTGAGTCAGTTCGTCTAAGTCGTGGTCGACTCGTTTGGATCGTTCATTGGACTCACTGAACTGGTGTACCGAGTCACTGGGTTGACTCATCTGAGGGAAAACCCGGACAGAGTTTCCTCTGTTTTCTGGGCATTTCTCAGGCCAATTTCAGGCCGATTTTTAGCTCCATTCCCTGCTAAGAAGCCTAACACATACATCTATTGTTTCATCACTCATTCACTCCTTCTCTGCTTCTCCATTCGAACTCTAATTGATCCACCAGCACCATCGATCTCTTCTCTGCTTCAAATTGATACAGCCCATTACAAACCCATCTTAACTCTGACAGCAAACTTCCCATCTGAATTCATCTTAGAATCATCTCTCGCCTCTGTCGAACACAACCAAACCCTTATTGTCGATTTCAACAGTACCACCAACCCATGAAACTCACCATGACAGCAGCAGATTCAAACCAAAACAATTGCTCGATCTGATTGCAGCTTCCAAGAACAGAATCATCTCACAATCTTACTTCATCTTCAACCTCCATCGAATCTCATCAAGAACCCTAATTGCAACTTCGAATTCAAATTAAACCCTTCTCCAATTTCAGTTGCAGTGACCAAAATCACGACTTACTTCGATTAACATCTTCTCTGCCATAACTTCTCGATCTCAACAGCATACTCTTCTCCAACATCAGAGACCATCACTGGCTCCTTCCTTGTCTCTCGATCTGTTCTTGATTTCATAGCAATGGGCTGCTTTTCTTTTCTTTCTTCTTTATTTCAGGTAGAACCGAATGAGAGAAAACATCTCTCAATTTTAGGGTTGTGTAATAACCTGGGATCGAGACGCCCAACATAAGAGCCACCCCAGATGGGTGCCTTTATTAGGGGGTCACTTCTGATAAGGGCTAGCCTAAAGTTCCAGCCCCTTATCCTCAGCTGATCTGTATTTAGTACTCTTTCAAATATGGTTGCCCCTTAACCTTGGCTAGGCTCCAGATAATGTTCGCCCCTGAAATGACAATTTTTCCCTTTTGGCTCAAATAGAGTAATTTCTTCTTCTTTTCCTCTGTGTGACTCCAAAGTAGCTACAAAACTGAAAACAAGCTTAAAATACAAAATTCACACGAAAAATAGCAAAGAAAGCATAAACTCTTGATAGTAAATACGGTGTATTCTACACCTATCAGATTTCTCGAGATTTAATCTCCGATAGTTAAGATAAAATATAGTCACAAACATCTTCGTCTCATCGTTTGTGATTCCACAATATCTTGTTCCGCTACCATACGATTAAGATTATTGTGAGGTGATTGATATTACTTGGTTGTTCTTAGGGAATATAAGTCCGGTGTATCAATTGGTTCCTGTTCACCTTGATTTATCAAAAGACGGAACAAAACTCGTACGTATTTTAGTGGGAGATAGATTTATCTATTCAATAGACTTTTTGTGTGAGACAGATTGGTTTATCAAGTCTTCGAATTTTGGTCGTAACAACTCTTAGTTGTGGGTGAGATCAGCTAAGGGAATCAAGTGCGCAGAATCCGGTGTGGTTCTAGAGGCATAAGGAACGCGACTGTACCTTGATCAGTGTGAGATTGGTTAGGGCTCAACTACATTCTGGTCTGAAGTTAACTTGCAGTAGACTAGTGTCTGTAGCGGCTTAATACTGTGTGGTGTTCAAATCTGGACTAGGTCCCGGGGTTTTTCTGTATTTGCGGTTTCCTCGTTAACAAAATTTCTTGTTTCTGTGTTATTTCTTTTCAGCATTATATTTTCTATATAATTGAAATATCACAGGTTGTGCGTAGTTCAATCAATTAGATAATCCAACCTTTGGTTGTTGATATAAATTGATTGAAACTTAAACATTAGTCTTTGGTACCGTTCAAATTATTTCTCATAGCAATCAGGCTCACAGAATTCTTCTGTTTGATTGCAGATTGAATTGAAAAATTGAGATACAACTCTTTGATATATTTCCATTGATTGAGTCTGACTGTCTAGTTTATTCTCTTGGAATTATTTTGGAGTTAGTCCATACAGATTGCCTAAACGAAATATTGGGTGTGGTTGTTAGACCCCCGCTTTTTCAATTGGTATTAGAGCAGGCAAACACGTTTAAGACCTCATAAGTCTGTGTTTGTAGCAATCTGACTCTATGGACAGTTGTGCTATCTCTGATAAACGCATCACCAGAAATAAAAGTTTTGTTTCTATGAAATCTATTAAAGAGAAAGATTTGTCAATCTCGAATATAGATGAACATTGTGTTCCAACAAAACAGACTTGTATTGATAAGATTTACCCCGATTACCCTACAGACGAGTCTGACTCTTAAGTAGAAAAGAATGCAGCCAAAGAGAGTGAAGTGATTCTAAAACTTGTTAGAATCCAGGCTAATAAAAACAATCGGTTGAAACACAAAATCAATGCACTCATTGGTATAGTAAGTTATTGTGTTCTCCAAATTAAGGCTCTTCGTGAGGCCAAACTCAAGGAGGATGCCTTGGAAATAGAACATCTATCGAGTAAACTCTCTATTCAATGTAAAGGATATTCTAAGGAGTCCACTATGCCAATCGTTTCTGATCCAACTGTGAATTTAGAAAACGTGATCGTGTATAATCATGTTCCTCTGACAAAAACAATTCCAGAAGCTAAAATACTTTTTCTTCCAATTTCTAAAGATGTGGTTGTTACTTCCATTCATTCAGGAATCACCACATCCCCCGGAAGAAAGGAATCTCCTAACGATCTTTTTAATACTACTCACTCTCTCGTGATCTGAGATGTCTCTTTTGTGATTCAAAAGGACAAGCTCAATGGAGATGCAAATTGAAAAGGAATGACAATTTTGGTCGTCTTCAACACAACCTAGAATTAATTCTCAAAGGTGTAACTGACATTCAGATGTCTAAACCAATTGGTTTTAGTACTTACCCTGTGAACTCCTCCAGGAAAGTCAGTTCAATTTGCTCGTCTAACCTTCGAATACCGAATAGTAATATTAACACAAATCGGCCAAGGGGATTTCATCAAGGTTCTCATCAACCTAAAGCGGAGAATGATATCCAAGAAGTGACAAAATTTTCAAAATATGGAAACTAATGGAGATTCGGAGTTCAACCTAAATCCGATAATTGAGGGATACAAAGACCTTATCAACGGGCTGAAAAATTCCTCCAGACAAACTTCTTCAGGTAAGGATTCAAATATAGTCTCGCATTTTGATGACAATATTTTTTATGATAACTTTTCACTTCAAAAAGGGTCTTCTGAAAAGACGAGGGTACCCAAATACACCACACTCTTTAATTTATCCACTTATAAGTCCTCTTACAGAAAGTGATTGTCTATGGACAAAGTCGAGACAATACTACAAATCGGTATTCACACTTTGTGTGATCGTCTATGGATACGAGATCGAGACAATACAACAATCAAAGCGTGATTACTTGATAACAGGTTCGGACTTAACCAAACACTATAGGATCACTATCAAGTAATACGGAGTTAACGTTTATGTAATTTACTTTAAATTAAAATAAGAACAATTATAATTGCGGAAAAGAAAAGCAAATGACACAACAAGATTTTGTTAACGAGGAAACCGAAAATGCAGAAAAACCCCGGGACCTAGTCCAGAATTAATCTCTCATAATTAAGCCGCTATGCAAAATCTAAACCAACTTCGTATAGTTGAGACCAAGCAACTAAACCTATAGTTAACTTAGTTTCTTCAGTATCCATGCGCTTCCGACATTCAATAAGTGAACGCACTGGAAAAATTCCTTTGGTTCGTATTCCCAACAGTAAAGGAACGACAAATCTGTTTGGTAACAACTCTCTTGATTCTTTCAGATGAAGATATTTCAAGTCATATGCAAAGGCTCTTCCGTTTAACCAATAAACTCCTTTAGCTGGTCAGATCAATCTATCTAACAGCTACCGAAGTAGTAGAGTTTAGATTTGCAATCAATTAATATAGAATCAAACAAGAAACTATAAGGTGATGCCGATTTTACACAACTAAACAATCGAATAAATCCGATTCCAGTTGGATCCCAGCCGATCAAGGTTTGTCCACACCCAAAGACATAAAAACCAAATCTGAAATCTTCTTTGTCTTCAAATCTTCTTTAATCTTCAATAAACACCTGCACAACACCACTTGAATCTCTTGTGATCAATCACACACAGAACGGAGTCTGTTAACAATGGATTATCACAATGCTTATTTAGATCTATAAACAGTTCTAAAGATCTCGTCGACACTTCGATTTAGTTTGAGTGAATCTTATATCAGAAGAGAAGATTCTCAAGAATAAACAAACTAGGTGCAATCAAAGTTAAACAACCTTTAGTCAATCAAATCAATCGAAAACTAAAATAAACTGCAATTATCTAGTATCCCACCAACGGTACTCGTAGATCGCTTCTTCATCCCACGGAAGTCTTTAAACGAGCGGTCGTAAGAGATTTCGCCTAATTAGGGTACTTTCCTCTCCGGATAGACGGCTCCACTAGAAACAACAAGAAGATGAAGTTTGCCTGGCTTTTAGGATAGTTTGCTCGAAATGCAAACTTTGGTATTTATAGACCAAGGATGTTTGGACACCAAGGAATTTCCAAAACCGAATTATTCTTAAGATATGCAATAAATGCCCAAACTCGGTTTTCATAATTCCTGGAAATGCTCTGTCCAATATTTCCGAAATCTCACTAGAAAATCTCCAATTAGTAAATGCACATTACCAATTTTTATTTTCCATAGATATGCATTTAATTGCTGGTAATTAAAAGCATATAAAACTAACAACCTTAATTAAAAGATTCTTAATTTATTTCGGTCCAGGGATCTCCTTGAGTTATTAAGGAATATATTTGAACAATAAAAGATAAGAGTTACTGAACATGTTCAAAGTATGTCGACATATTTTCTTTGTAAATCCTTTTTCATATTTACAATCTTGGAATCGATTATACCACACTTCCAAACAAGTTTAGAATTGGTTCATCTGTATTCCAAGAACAACTACGTGATTGATCAAATATCAATTCACTAATCATGGTGAAAAGACGAGGGTACCCAAATATATCACAATCTTAAAATTTTCCACCTATAAGTCCTCTTAACGAAAGTGATTGTCTATGGACTGAGTCGAGACAATACAACAAATCGGTATTCACACTTTGTGTGATCGTCTATGGATACAAGATCGAGACAATACAACAGTCAAAGTGTGATTACTTCATAATAGGTTCGGACATAACCAAACTCTATAGGATCACTATCAAGTAATACAAAGTTAATGTTTGTGTAAGTTACTTTAAATTATAATAAAAACAATTATAATTGCGGAAAACAAAAGTAAATGACACAACAAGATTTTGTTAACGAGGAAACCGCTAATACAGAAAAACCCCGGGACCTAGTCCAGAATTGAATACTCTCAGAATTAAGCAGCTATACAAAGTCAAACCAACTCCGTATAGTTTAGACCAAGCAACTAAACCTATAGTTCACCTAGTTTCTTCAGTATCCCTGCGCTTACGACATTCAATAAGTGCACGCACTGGAACAATTCCTTTGGTTCGTATTCCAAACAGTAAAGGAACAACAAATCGGTTCGGCAACAACTCTATTCAATCTCAGTGATATGAGTTAGACAAAGGCTCTTCTGTTTAATCCAATATATAAACTCCTTTGTCGGGTTTAGATCTATCTATCCAATAACTACCAAAGTAGCAGAGTTTAGATTTTGCAATCAAAAATAGGATCTATCAAGATACTATATAATGATGTCGATCAACGCAACTAATCAATCAAATCTATCAAAGATAAACCGATTATAGTTGGATCCCAACCGATCAAGTTTTGTGCACACCAAAGATTATGAACCCAATAAGAAATCTTCTTTGTCTTCAAATCTTCTTTAATTTTTAATAAACACCTGCACACCACAACTTGAATCTCTTGTGATCAATCAAGCACAAAATGGAGTCTGTTAACAATGGATTATCACAAGACGTCTTTAGATCTACAAACAGTTCTAAAGATCCCGTCGACACTTTGATATAGTTTGAGTGAATCTTATATCAGAAGTGAAGATTCTCAAGAATAAACAAACTAGGTGCAATCAAAGTTCAAGAACCGTTAGTCAATCAAATCAAATCGAAAACTAATAATACTGCAATTATCTAGTTTCCCACCAACGGTACTCATAGAGTTTCTTGATCCCACAGAAGTCTTTAAACAAGCGGTCGTAAGAAATTTCGCCTAATTAGGGTACTTTCTTCTCCGAATAGACGGCTCCACCAAGAACAACACAACAAGGTAGTTTTGCTGGCTCTTAGGATAGTTTGCACGAAATGCAAACTTGGGTATTTATAGACCAAGGAAGTTTGGACACCAAGTGATTTCCAAAACCGAAATATTCTTAAGATATGCAATATATTTCCAAATTGGTTTCCATAATTCCTGGAAATTCTAAGTCCAATATTAACCGAAATCTCACTAGAAAATCTCCAATTAGTAAATGCACATAACCAATTTTTATTTTCCAAAGATATGCATATTAATTGCTGGTAATTAAAATTATATAAAATTAACCACCTTAATTAAAAGATTCTCAACTTATTTCGGTCTGAGATCTCCTTTAGTTATTAAGAAATATCTTTGAACAATAAAATATAAGAGTTATTGAACATGTTCAAAGTATGTCATCTTATTCTTTGTAAATCCTTTTTCATATTTACAATATTGGAACCGATTATACCACACTTCCAAACTAGTTAGAACTGGTTCATCTGATTTCCAAGAACTATGTGATTGATCAAATATCAATACACTAATCACGGGTTTACGGTTATACCAAACACAAGGATCAGTTCTACCTTAATATGGTTACTGGGACCAGTTACATCAGTTACCAGGATCAGTTACGTCAATTACCAGGACCGATTACCATATTCTCATGGTATTACTTGTGATCGGTTACACTAGTCACTAGGATCGGTTACACCAATTACCATGACCGGCTACACCAATTACAAGGATCGATTACAACTCTTTTGTGATCGGTCACACCAATTACACATATCGATCATACCATCTAAGGTAATTACTTAGGATCGGTTACACTAATAAAAGTCATACCAATACATAAGTCAGGCATTGTGACTAGTTTTACCAAGATACATAACATGTTATGATCGGTTCTACTAACTCACACATATTGGTAATCCAAAGATATGCAATGAATAACAATACCAATAAGCCTAGCAATTTCCCTTTCGATTCATAAAATAAGTTCATGAATGTACTTCCTTTAAACAAATGTAAACATTGTTTCATAGGATGAAATCTTCACCTTTACCCACACACATAATCACAATAGCATTCAAACGATTATGTCGATGTCTTATATACGAAGTTCAAAAGATAGGCGTTATACTTCGTATTCTAATTCCTTAACACTATGTCTACTAGAGTGTATCATTCATAGCTTCGCAGTTATGTTTTCAATATCGCACGTCTTGAAAGATACGTTAGGAATGAAACAGTTCAAGTCACAATATTACTAACCTCAAGAGGAAGGATGATGTCGTCGATGTAGCTTGTTACTTCTTCACATTCTTTAAGTCTTCGAGTAATACTTGTATGTCTCATAATCCTAATCTTTCTAGCCTAATCTATACAAAGTTGTCTCTAGTATATAATCAAGCGACTCTTTAATTGAGTTTTGATTCACTAAAATATGACAACCAAACTTGACATACCAACGCTTGGTGGGTTCAACCGAGCTATGCTCTAACAATCTTCCCCTTTGTCAATTTTAGTGACAAAACTCTTAATACATATGGATAAACAAATTACAAAAAATTTATTATACATACGCTTGATTCCAAGTTTCAACAGCACAATACCCTGCATATATTCAATCCATAAATACCGTTGTTGACATTTAAATAACAAAGCTAATACTCCCTAAAGGTGAGATAGGTAGATTTTCAATCCGCACATCTTTGTTATTTCCCTTTGTATTCCAAATAAGTACAAACATCACATGATATGTTTCTCCCTCTTAGTCAATGCTTTACTCTTTCGTTAGATATAATGTTTAAGCACAATTGTCCTTTCCTAAGTGATTACAAATCACTTTGTTTACTCCATATATTTCTCCCCCTTTTGTCACAAAATAAAAAAGGTACGAGCAAATACCAAAAACCGAAAGGATCTTACAAATCTAAAAGAATTGTACAACCTATAAGAGTTAAGCACGAAGGTTTCACATACCATTTTAGATAACCAATATCAAAACCGAAACTACAAGTAATTTGGTTTTAATATGTTATCAAGGAAACAATTGCCCGAAGCAATTTTCCCTAGTTTAACAAATTGACTAAGAAACTTAGTTCTCTTACTAAACCGATTGCACAAAACAATCGCTTATTTCGATAAGACCAAAATAAAGATCAGAATTAACTTTATTTTTCTCATCAGGCACTAATTATTCAGACAATAACTTAGACCTTTCACTTTAGACAAGACAAATACTAGGTTAGTTAACTAATATTTCTTGTCAAGGCATTCGATTAGACTTGAATAACCGAATCCTTTACTTTGATAAGTCTAACTAAGGTCAGAATTAACTTAGTTTCTCTTATCCGGAATCGAATTGGACTAAAAAAATGATCCCATATTTTGTTAAGCCATAAACAATACATACAAACCAAATAAATTGACTTGCACAATTATGTTTCTTAACCGGAAGCAATTGAAATAAACATAGACATTAAAGCATAACAACTGCACCGAATTTCGTTAAGTCTAAAAAAATTGATACCAAACAATAAAGAAAGATATCAAAACAATTTTTCTTAACCGGAAACAATTGAATCACACACACACACACACATACATACATCCATACATACATAATGGAATAAACATCAATTGTACTGAATTTTGTTAATCAAAAGCAAAATATATGCAATAAACTCAAGCTTTTCTTAAACAGGAAAACGATTAACTAACAAATTCGTTACCTCAGATTCCGCATCCTCTTCTCCCCAGAAAGATATATCATTAAGCGCAAGTTCAAGTTAGAACTCTCCCCCATTCTGTTGTCATCCTCTCGCAAGAAAAAAGAACAACAACAACATCAACCTTTACCAGAGAAAGGTTAAATCGGTTTTAACTAATGCAAATAGCAAAAGTTAAAAACCTGAAACACATATTCTTTTATGTTAAACACAAATCGATTCAACATACTATGACTTTTTCACATATAAGTTTCAATCAGAACACCTTATGATCCTTTGATAAAGCCTACCAACTTGGGCTAGAACTTAATCCCGCTAAATCAAAAAGCCACACAAATCATAAGGGTTCACACATCATATGAGATTGAATATTAAGGTTAAGAAAACCGAAATCAAACATCCCATAAATACATAGCAATAATATAAAGCATTCAAGCACAGACTATGTAATCGAAAAACTATCACAAGAAAAATTATAAACTAATTTTATTCATAACTAATAGATAGTTTTATTCAGAAATAGACCTTACACAATAATTGAAATAATCAAAAATTGATGTCTATTTTTATTGTTTCTAATTGCGAGTCTTGTAAAGATCGCTTTCAAAAACTGGATTCAAATTCTTCTGAGCAATTCCCTTTTCAGTGGAAAGTTTGTTGATCTCAAGAAGTTGAGAATGAAGATTAGCAATAACTTCTTTTGAATCCTTTATCATCATCTCATGGTGTCTAATGAAACTTTTAATAGTAAGAATCTGTGTCCCTATAGAGTCTATGCGATTGCGTTGAGAGACATCATGAGTTTCAGTCATAACCAATGCATAAAGTGCTAAATCATCAAGAGATGACCTTTCTTTTACCGAATTCTCCATTGAAGCAAGCTAGTCTTCTTTTAGACAAGAATAAAATATATAAATCGGAGAATATCAAGGGATGATATAATAATTTGGTTTATGGAAACAGAATATATTTTTCCCAAAAGTAAAAGATGTCGATTGAGAGTATTTTTACTATGGAACAGAGATATGTACATACTGCTCGGATTTATGCTTCTTCACAATTAGAAATTTTTGGGCAACAAGTGAGGATACAGTTTTCAACACAGTCAGTGTATGTTGAGGTGAGAATTATTCTCACCACAGGTGACAAAGACATCCTTAGGATGAGTTATAAACACAATAGACTGTGTTTCTTTGTGTTCTTTCTTTCTCTTGTTTTTGCAAGAGTTTGCAACTTTCTTTTGAGATATAATAAACTTATCAGCCTTCAAAATCTTTATGCCCTTGCGAAGAGCCTTGATAAATTTATTTTGATTGAGATTTCCATGGAAGATTGCAGTGTGGTTATTTCCTCCACATAAAAAACTTGGCATATTATCAGAAAAAGTAGTTTCTGACCCTTTTGGTTTTTCAACCAATCTTTCTTGCTCAAATTTCACCACTTGAGTTTTATCTGATAGAGGTTTCAAAAGTTTTTCAAGTTCTATACTTAACCTTTGATTTTCCTTAATTCCCAACTCAAGTTTTTCTAAACAGTTCTTTAGGAGTTGATTAGACTCACATGATTCATCACTGTTAGAATTGGCAAGAAGTGCATTACAGTTAGATATTCTTTCATAGGATTCTTCCTCTGGAATATCATCTAGAGTAGAAATGTAACCCTTATAGCACTTCTGAGATTTTCTGCTGGAACACTGTTTTTCCATATGTCCTAATCTATGGCATTTGAAACATTGGATTTCTTTATTTCCAATATTTCGGTTCTTTAGCAGAGTTTCTTTGTCAAAGATCTTTAACTTTTCTACAAGAGTGCTTTGTGAAAGTATAGACAAATCATTGGCTTCTATTATGGCATGTTTCTTAGACTCGTATCTGGATGGTAACGTTATGAGAATCTTGCATATTATTTCCTTTTCAGGTATAGCCCTTCCAAGGGAGAAAGAGGCATTGACAATCTCATAAAGTTTAGAGTTAAACTCCTCAAAGGTATCGTTATCATCCATTTTAAGGTTTTGCCATTCTGAAGAAAGAGAAAGAAGTCGTGCTTCTTTTTCGGAATCGTTCCCTTCAAATACAGTCTCAAGAGTATCCCATGCTTCCTTAGAAGTTGTACATGACAAAACATGATGTAGAAGATCATGACTTACTGCATGTATTATGGCATTTAATCCATCAGAATTCTGCTTTGCAAGAGCGCTTTCTTCATAAGTGTAAAACGCTAAGCGTTAAAACTCGTTTTCAGAATATTCTTCTTTCGGACGTTGATATTCGTCTTCGATTAATAGCCAAGTATTAAAATCTCGAGATTGAAAAAAAGTTCTCATAGCAGACACTACAAGAAAAACGTCCATTTACAACGGATATATTACAATGTTACGCCAAACGTTGCGGATAGGTTAGCCTTTCACAATGTTTTTCTTTAAAAACATTGTTGAATATCATGGACATAATTTAACAACAACGTTTCTTCAGAAGCTACTAGTACCGTTAGATTAGTGTTAGTTTTGACACGTGGTACAGGGCTAACCTTTCGATTTTCTTCCTGTGTTATAAGCCCATCTAAACCTAAATTTATTCTCATTTTTATCCGCTCTCTCTCTCTTTCTCCCATCACAGAGAATACAAATTATATATGTTTTTCCCCATCAAAATTCTTAAGATATGGAAATTAAGAACGATGAAGAGAAGAAAAAAAACCCAATTTTTGTTTTTCATTTCCAAATCTCCTTGTACTCAAGATAAAGAGAAAACAATCATGAAGAAGGGAAAAAAAAACCCAATTTTTCTTTTTCAGTTAGTTGACTATTAAATCCTCCTGCTTAATATTTCTCTTGTGTATCTGGCCCAGAGATGGTGCAAATGAGCAAATAGGTCTTGATTTCGATCCCGAATGCAGTCCTTTTCACGAATAACATAAGAGGTAATTATAGTCTTTGTATTTGTTTATTTTAAGTAAGATGCATAGACCGATCTCTATTTCACTTACCTTTTTTGCCGAAATCATATAAAATGTATTCCATGAAACAAGCACATTGGTATTTTCTCTGATCCTCTCCCTGGAAACCAAAAATACGGACAGGAGGTCCTAATGCTGGAAAATGAGATTGTTTTTGACAAAGCCATAAGAGATGTTCAATCAAATATTGAGAAAATACATGATCTCTGCTGGGACCTTGCTGTTCTTATTCATGATCAAGGTTAGATACTAAAGACTCAAACTTTTTTTTGTTTTGTTTCCCTATCAATTATTTTTAGACAAATGCTATCCCACACCGTTTTGCGGGAAGCTACCCCGCTCAAGCGGTTTTTTTACCGTCAGATGATCAAATAAAAAGTTGGATTCGCATTCAGGAAAGGACCCACCACTTTCAGAAAAGAACCTATCATTTCCCCTAAAGGGTTTAAGGCTGTTAAATCTGGGTTTTAGCTTGATCTAACGGTGCACGCAAAACGGTGCGGGACATCACTGCTCTTTTTTTTATATTAAACATCCAAGTTAGGCACATAACGATTTACAAAAGATACCCAAGAATAGGGCACTGACGCTGAGCATGACGTGTATACCTCTATATGTTTTTCCGCCAACCAAAGCATAATTCCCACCATTTTTTCATGGACTCTTAGCACTCGGTCATGGTTTGTTGACATGACAGGACATTGGAAGAACATAAAAAATTGGCGGAGGGGATTCTAAGGTGAATCAAGAAGCGATGACTGAAGATAAACATGCTGGTATTGATTACAAGTACCCAAAAATTGTAAAAACATATTATTTGCTCTGCTATTTTTTTATCTGTTTTTTCTTTTCATTAGGATTTATAGATCGAAAGGTTACTTTACTGATCTAATACTATTTTCCCTTAGCGTGGTGAATTGGTATAGTGAATTTAATTTTCCATTTGGGCAGTAGGTGTTTTCTTATAAGAGACCTTGTTTTTACAGGTGGGCAGTGTCAAAGTTGTTCCAAAGAAGTCAATTTTTACTGAAGATTAGGACTACAAGGGATACTGTACAATTTGTGCCTATGCGTCGAGCGTACAGTGAGTGTAATAAATATTTCTGAGATGAATCTTTTTATTGACATCGGTATTCTGTCTGCAGTTTTTGAGTCTCCATGACCCAGATTTGATCTTTCTGTATTTTCTTAGTTTTGCAGGACTGTTAACAGTTTGAAAGATCACCAAGGTCCATCAACACAGGCACCATCTCGAACACACATCTTTGAATTTTGAAGCTGCAAATAAGATCAATGTTGAGGCTCAATGCAAAGAACTGAACTACATTTTTATGTTCTTTGTATTATAGATTTAATGTAAAGCGGCAAATACATTCCAAGGAAATCAAATATATTAAATTTTAATGTTTTGCTATTTTGTTTTCAGAATTTTTTCTTTAGCTATTTTATATTTTTTTTAAATCTAAAAATATTTCCACAACGTTTTTAAAATATTGTCGAGGTTGCATCTTACAACGGTCACTTCAATGGAAAATAATTGTTGTCATTATGTTCATGAATGACAATGAATCAAAACCGTTGTGGAAATGGTGATGCTTTTCACAACACGCAGGTAGACAACGTTTGGAAAACCGTTGTCTTACCAATTCGACAACGGTTTTGCTGTGTTGTTACTGGGTGCTTTTCTTGTAGTGAGATATCCAAACTGGGTAATTTGTCCCATTAAATCTTGGTGGTACATTAACTGAATCATTTATAGGATTTATTTCTTATAGGTTGATCGCACCAAACACAGATTGTTAGATCTTTTCGTGTTTGCCTGCTCTGATATCAATTGAAAAGACGAGGGTACCCAAATATACCACAATCTTAAACTTTTCCACCTATAAGTCCTCTTACCGAAAGTGATTGTCTATGGACTGATTCGAGACAATACAACGAATCGGTATTCACACTTTGTGTGATCGTCTATGGATACAAGATCGAGACAATACAACAATTAAAGTGTGATTACTTGATAATAGGTTCAGACTTAACCAAACTCTATAGGATAACTATCAAGTAATACGGAGTTAATGTTTGTGTAATTTACTTTAAATTATAATAACAACAATTATAATTGCGGAAAACAAAAGTAAATGACACAACAAGATTTTGTTAAAGAGGAAACCACAAATGCAGAAAAACCCCGGGACCTAGTCCAGAATTGAATACTCTCAGAATTAAGACGCTATACAAAATCAAACCAACTTCGTATAGTTGAGACCAAGCAACTAAACCTATAGTTCACCTAGTTTCTTCAGTATCCCTGCGCTTCCGACATTCAATAAGTGTACGTACTGGAACAATTCCTTTGGTTCGTATTGCAAAAAGTAAAGCAACAACAAATCTGTTCGGTAACAACTCTATTCAATCTCAGTGATATGAGTTAGACAAAGGCTCTTCTGTTTAATCCAATAAACTCCTTTGTCGGGTTTAGATCTATCTATCCAACAACTACCAAAGTAGCAGAGTTTAGATTTTTCAATCAAAAATAGGATCTATCAAGATACTATATAATGATGCCGATCTACGCAACTAATCAATAAAATCTATCAAAGATACACCGATTATAGTTGGATCCCAGCCGATCAAGTTTTGTGAACACCAAAGATTATGAACCCAATAAGAAATCTTCTTTGTCTTCAAATCTTCTTTAATCTTCAATAAACACCTGTACACCATTACTTGAATCTCTTGTGATCAATCACGCACAGAACGGAGTCTGTTAACAATGGATTATCACAAGACGTCTTTAGATATACAAACAGTTCTAAAGATCCCGTCGACAATTTGATCTAGTTTGAGTGAATCATATATCATAAGAGAATATTCTCAAGAATAAACAAACTAGGTGCAATCAAAGTTCAACAACCGTTGGTCAATCAAATCAAATCGAAAACTAATAATACTGCAATTATCTAGTTTCCCACCAACGGTACTTGTAGAGTTTCTTGATCCCACAAAAGTCTTTAAACGAGAGGTCGTAAGAGATTTCGCCTAATTAGGGTACTTTCCTCTCCGAATAAACGGCTCCACCAGTAACAACACAACAAGGTAGTTTTGTTGGCTCTTAGGATAGTTTGCACGAAATGCAAACTTGGGTATTTATAGACCAAGGAAGTTTGGACACCAAGGAATTTCCAAAACCGAAATATTCTTAAGATATGCAATATATTTCTAAATCGGTTTCCATAATTCCTGGAAATGCTCTGTCCAATATTAACCGAAATCTCACTATAAAATCTCCAACTAGTAAATGCACATTACCAATTTTTATTTTCTAGAGATTTGCATTTTAATTGCTGGTAATTAAAAGCATATAAAATTAACAACCATAATTAAAAGATTCTCAACTTATTTCGGTCCAGGATCTCCTTTAGTTATTAAGGAATATCTTTGAACAATAAAAGATAAGAGTACTAAACATGTTCAAAGTATGTCGACATCTTATTCTTTGTAAATCCTTTTTCATATTTACAATCTTAGAACCGATTATACCACACTTCCAAACAAGTTAGAACTGGTTCATCTGATTTCCAAGAACTATGTGATTGATCAAATATCAGTACACTAATCATGGGTTTACGGTTCTACCAAACACAATATGGTTACTGTGACCACTTACATCAGTTACCAGGATCGATTACGTCAATTACCAGGACCAGTTACCATATTCTCATGGTATTACTTGTGATCGGTTACACCAATTACCAGGACCGGTTACACTAATTACAAGGATCGATTACAACTCTTTTGTGATCGGTCATACCAATTACCAAGATCGGTTACACCAATTACACATATTGATCATACCATCTAAGGTGATTACTTAGGATCGGTTACACTAATAAAAGTCATACCAATACATAAGTCAGGCATTGTGGCTAGTTTTACCAAGATACATAACAAGTTATGATCGGTTATACCAATACATAAGTCAGGCATTGTATCATTCACAGCTTCGCAGTTATGTTTTCAATATAACACGACTTGAAAGATATGTTAGGAATGAAACAATTCAAGTCACAATATTACTAACCTCAAGAGGAAGGATGATGTCGTCGATGTAGCTTGTTACTTCTTCACATTCTTCATGTCTCATAATCCTAATCTTTCTAGCCTAAGCTATACGAAGTTGTCTCTAGTAAAAATCAAGCGACTCTTTAATTGAGTTTTGATTCACTAAAATATGACAATCAAACTTGACATACCAACGCTTGGTGGGTTCAACCGAGCTATGCTCTAACATCTTGTTTTAAAATTGGAAGGAAAAAGAGACTAAACCGTGAACACCATTCATTTAATGAGCTCAGGGCTCATACTTGTGCTAATTAATCACAAGGTTTGAAATCTTACTCATGAAAAATCCTGGCGAGTAAGTTAGCTTTATAAATAGGTATGTCTTGTGGCAAAATTTTGTGCTACTCTCTTATTGGTTGTTAGCTAAACTTTTGTCCATAGACATTGTTGCATAAGTCAGTCAATTTCAAAAATATTAGATTTTTATTTTTTATTTTTTTGGTTAAGTGGGCTAATATTGTGCTCTTAATTTTTCTCATATGAGAACATAAAATTTATTGAGCCAAGTTGTGTGAAATAAAATTTAACCTAGCAAAATTATGTTATTTATATAACTTTCCTTGTTTTTGATGGTGGATTTTCATTTAAGGCTAAAATTGTAAAAGCCAAAATTATGCGCTAACATCTTGCAAAAGATAAAGCCATTAATAAGTGATAAATACTTCTTCACTTTACTAATTCACCTAGAATGGAGCATGTGGCAACAATCCAAGTATTCTGTGAATTAAATACACGAAATTCATCCAGGTTGGAGCATGTGGCAACAATCCCATATACCCTGTGAATTTACAACATTATTAATTAATGCATGACCAGCCTTGTATTTCCTGTACTCATTATCGGTGCGGCATGACCACTGAGTGTTGTTCTCAGCAGAGCAACACGAACCTCCAAGCATAAATAATGAAGCATGTACGAAATACCCGACATGTGCCGCAACTCTCGGTGTGTTATACTAGCCCCGATTGAGCATATTTGAATCGATCTGTCCATATCGGTCTCGTAAACGATCACGACCATCCAACTTCACCAGCATGATTGGATGGCTTAGATCGAATCCATGACCCAAAGCAGTTATTGGAATATTCACAACCGACCCAACGCGGGACCCGCATGGTCGGCCTCCCCAAAAGGGTGGCATAACTTGCCAAACCGTCCAAGCCAAAGCAGTATGGACGAAAAACCCTAAATTAGGGTTTGCGGCACATTACATGTGTCGCAAAACAGTCTCAACCATCCATCTTCATAGGCATAGATGGAGGGTGTAGATGTAGATCCAAAGGGCCCATAACATGTCAACACGCTCACTGTAAGCCCGCCTACACACATGACCGATCGGTCAGGACCAACCATGGCTGGTCGTTCCAGATCGTGCGCCCAAAGTGGGCATGCCGCACGGCTGACAAAACCCTAATTAGGGTTTGCATTGATCGCAAACGTCCGTTTTCTCCTGATCGAATGGAGGGTTTAGGAGTCGACTGAGCAGGTCCGGTTAGCATCAACATAATCACCGTGGACCCATCTCTCTCCATACCCGATCGGCCAAGGCAAACCATGCATGGTCGTTCCAATTCGCACGCCCAAACTAGCGTGGTCACACTTTCCAATCGCAAACTGATCTCGACCACTTAACTTCGCCGGACGAATTGAGTGGCTTAGATCACGTTCCCATGGGAAAGTAAGGTATAGGCATGAACACCAGCCTGCCATCTACACGCCGAACCAATCGGCGGGACCGACCAAGCTTGGTCGTCCCAAAGCTACTGGATAAGGCATGACGCGCGGCATTTGCGGCACCAAACTTCCGCTGTAAATCAATCTTGACCGCTCCTCTTTGCCGGACAAATTGAGCGGTCCAGATCACACTTTCACTGGACAATAAGGTATGGGCATGTATACTGGCATGCCGTCTACACGCATGCCCGATCGGCCATGCCAAAATCGCGTCCCAAGCTTGGATCTGACCAAGCTGAAAAGTGGTGCTTGCGCACCTCTTCTAAAAACCTAATTCCACTAACGGTCGCAGATGAGTGTCTCAAAGATCATATCATCCATCCAACTTCACCGGCTTGGTTATACAGCCCCGTTCAGGAGTTAATTGGTCAGTGAGGCGTCATGAAGATCACCACTCGTCACTCTACCACACCATGTGGTCGGCCAAGGAAGGACTTGCTTACGCAACCTCCAAACCATCACATGAAATAGGCTGGACATGAGACTATTTTAAGATGCTCAAAAAGCGATGCTTCATGCACGCTGAATATACTCGATGCAGTACCTGCATAGAATACACACGATACTTCACAAGTATCGACTTCCTAAATAACTTAGTTATTTAATCTAGCATTACATGCTACTTTCTGTGGGTCCCACGATCCACACACTCGAGACATCAATCATGTCACAAACTGGGAGATACATACTGGGGTATTGGTCTGGCGGTTTACAGCTGTTGATGGTGGATTTTCGTTCAAAGTTAAATTTGTAAAAAGCCAGAAAAAATCATGCGCTGACATCTTTTAAAAGATAAAGCCATTTATAAGTGTTGGATACTCCTTCACTTAATTCACCAAGAATGGAGCATGTAGCAACAATCCCATTCTGTGAATACATGAAATTCCTCCAGGTTGGAGCATGTAGCAACAATCCCTTCCTGTGAATTTCATATCAGCCTTGTATTTCCAAGTACTCATTATCGGTGTGGCATGACGACCGAGTGTTACTCTTACAGAGTAACACGAACCTCCAAGCACTATAATGAAACCATGTACGAAATACCCGTACAGCCGACTCTCGGTGTGTTATACTAGCCCGATTGAGCCCCTCTCGGTGTGTTATACTAGCCCGATTGAGCATCCAGACCGACCGTATCGGTCCGGATATGATTCGATCGCAGTCATCCAACTCCATAAGCATGATTGGATGACCCCGGATCAATTCCATCACCCCAAGCAGGTATGGAATACCCACCGACCGACCCCGCATGGT
This sequence comes from Papaver armeniacum, assembly GCA_023531295.1. Taxonomy (NCBI): domain Eukaryota; kingdom Viridiplantae; phylum Streptophyta; class Magnoliopsida; order Ranunculales; family Papaveraceae; genus Papaver; species Papaver armeniacum. Next base: position 156,727 of record JAJJWW010012936.1, read on the forward strand.
CGGTCATTGGCCTAGCTTGCCAAGAAACCGTTCATACCAAGCATTATGGACGGAAAACCCTAAATTAGGGTTTGCGGCATATTACATGTGTCGCAAAAGCAGTCTCAACCATCCATCTTCGCAGGTATAGATGGAGGGTGTAGATGTAGACTCAAAGGGCCCCCGAGCATGTCAACACGATCACCGTGGCCCGCCTACTCATTTGACCAATCGGCCAAAACCAACCATGGTTGGTCGTGACAAAATTGTCACCCAAACAAGAGATGGCGCACGGCTTTTTGAAAGCCAAAATTAGGGTTTCAAGCCATCACGCGCGTCCATCTTCTCCGGCACGAATGGAGGGTCACAGATTAGATTACAGGTCCGGTCATACCAGCATGACCACCGTGGGCCCATCTACCTCCTCATGTGTTCGGCCAAGGCATACCATGCTTGGCTATCCCAAACCGTCCACCCAAACTTGCGTGGTTACACCTCCCAAATTGCAAACTGATCTCGACCACTCAACTTCACCGGACGATTTGAGTGGCTTAGATCACGTTTTCATGGGATAGTCGTGTATAGGTGTGAACACCAGTCTACCACCTACACGCTGGTATGATCGACCAAGACCGACCAAGATGGGTCGTCTTGAAACGCGTGCCCGAACTAGGAATGTCACGCGGTTTCCAACTCCTTTGCGGCAATGGATTTCTGCCGCAAACCGATCTCAACCACTCAACTTTACCGGTCAAATTGAGTGGCCTAGATCGCGCTTTCATGGAACAGTGAGGTATGGACGTGCACACCGGCATGCTGTCTACACACATACCCGGTCGGTCCTCTCCAAATCCCTTTCCATGCTTGGTTTCGACCAAGCTGAAGAGTGATGCTTGCGCACCTCTTCAAAAACCCTAATATTCATTAACGGTCGCAGATGAGTTTCTCAAAGATCATCTCATCCGTCCAACTTCACCAGCTTGGTTATACAACCCTGGTCAGGAGTTATTTGGTTAGTGAGGCGTCATTACCCATCACTTTACCACACCATAATGCAGTACCTTCATAAAATACACACGATACTTCATAAGTATCGACTTCCTGAATAACACAGTTATTCAATTCAGCATTACATGCTATCTTTCGTGGATCCACGATCCACACATTCCAGACATCAATCATGTCACAAACTGGGGGATACATACTGGGGTATTGGTCTGGCGGTTTACGCGTGCGGCGTGTAACGCGCCATCACAAGAACGTGTCGGAAGTCATGGACGGTTAGAGATGAACAGGAGAAGTGGGCAAGGCTGGTCGTGTATCACCAACGCACAACTCCACTACTCCATCACTCCACTTCCTCCACTTCCCACGAGAGACGTGAATAAGGCTCAATGACTTGTATAAATAGGTTCTCCTCCCTATTTCAAACAACGACACAAGTCCAGACGAGACAGAAAACCAAGTGTTAATACAAAAACGTATTCCAACACCCAGAGCTTGCTTGCATCAATCACAAGCCTGCTCACCTTTCTGTTACAAGTCATAAGCAAGCCAACACCTTCACAATCTCAACACCTTCTTCGCTTCCCCCCCTAAGATCAACCCCATCTCCTTCACTTTGTGACCGAAACAAGTCTGGAACGGCCATTTCTTGGTTTAGGCCGGACTTGCACAGATTGATCTCTCGAGTCTACAAGCACTCACCGCGCAGTGCATTTGTTTAAGGTTTGAATTCATTCCTCATCCACACCCCAAATTACCAAATTCTACAGGAGTAGTTTTCACCCATAAACAATTGGCGACCACAGTGGGAGATTGATCCCTCGGTTACAAGAATCGAATTCTCAATTCTTCGGTTTTTGTCTCACGATGTATCTTCACCAGGGATCCGCAGGTGGTTCAGATATCATGGGAAGCATAGCTGTAATGTTGGAGGATGTCTTGGAAAATCAAGCCGGTATCACCAGAAGGCAGAGCGAGACATTTCGCCTTTTGAATGATATAGCAGCACAACTACAAGAAGGGTCGATAGGCATCAACTCAGACAGCGCAAGAAACGTTGAATCCTTAGTCAGGAGTCACACCTTTACAAGTGGAGAAGCAAAAAGAGCACGCAGTCGAAAACGAATCAAGAAAGATGGACAACATGGTCCAGACAGAGGAAAAGACTTGTCCGGAGTACTACAATGTCTCGCGGATAAATAAAGGGAGCCTGCAACCTATGGAGCCTCGCTAGAGGATTTATATCTCAAAACTCTTTTGAAGCCCTAAGACTGTCCAATCCGCGTCGACCTTCCAACCGATCGAAGAAATGCTTGAGGAAGGAGAAATCAATCGGAAATACCTGAATACGAGAGGATGGGAACGTTCAATCCGGTCACTCAAGCGAGTGACATTACGACACCTTCCACATCCCTTTACCTAGGCGAGCGATCTGCAGATATGGTGGCACTCGCAAATCTTCCAACTTTATCTCCTGTTCCACATCAAAGCCACGGAGAGACATCATAACGCCCACTAACGCAGGAAAAGCCAGACTCAAGGCACTTACATTTCCCCTTCCCAATGAAGAAGATTCTAGAGCTACTAGAGGCGTGGGTACGAAATAGAGAGGTGGAGCTACCCCGGTATGGCGTCCGCCACTGCGATCAAGAAGTAATGGACCCGAGGTACTGTCATTTCCACCGGTTCCTCCATCACCCCACCAGTGAATGCAACGCTTTGAAGCGCATTGTTCAGGAGAAGCTTGGTCCAGAGCGATAACTCTGAGAGATTGGTGCGGAGGATTTTCTTAGAAAGGCTACTCCGGTTCGATACAAGTGAGGCTTCGAAAGCAAGTAAGTTTTATTCAACAATTTTACAGGAAAGATAGTTTAGAATTCTTGGGGACTTAACATCCCGCACGTGGAGAAAGAGGCTCAGTGATCAGACGCCATGTTTGTTTCCATTCGTACCTCCCTTTTACATAACATTTGCAATTTCATGTGCAATCATTCATGACCAAGATGCAAATTACATTTAAAATAACCTCTTTCAGAAAAGTTATTCACAAGACTATCTCAAAATAAACCAGTTCAATTACTTATTCAAAACCGGAAGCCAAATTACGAAATAAAATCCTCACTATCACTCAAAAAGAAAAAACATCTAAAAGAAGAGACAAGTATATAGCATGAATACTTCAAGGAAAGTCCTTCAGCAACAACTCGTCCTTCTGGGCGAGAGAGACTTTCATCCTTTGAAGCACAACCTTGCTTCAGCTCCAGTTCCTTAGACAACTTCTCAACCTCTTCTTCCCGGCAAGCAACACGGTCGCGGAAGGGACTTCATCCTGTAATTTTGGAGCCCTGAATCTTGGAGAAACCTTTGAAGAACCAAGGAGCATTGAAGGCGCATCGCGCAAACACGTCCCGATGACACCTCCAATCTTCAATCATCTCCTCAGAAACTGTTCGACCAGTCGTGACGCTCATCCCATGGATAGAAACTAAAGCTTCTTGGACGCGGTTGACCAACGCAAGACGACTTTTGAGTTTCGTGGTGGTAGCAATGTGACCGTGCTTCTCCCATATCGTTGTGTACAACTCTTTGAACTGAACCGGCACGCTGAATCCACCAACCAACACATGGCCTGGATAAGGGATAGTAAAAGGAGGATCGAACAAAGCCCCAGGCTGCATCACCGTCAATTCACCAACCGCGGAGCCTTGTCGATTGCGGGAGGCCTTTCGGAAGGAGTCACCACAATAGCCATATTGATTGGAACCTGTTCGGGATGGATCTCAAGAGGAGCCGCCTCAACTATAGCGAGCTTTGCCTCTCTCATATTCCTTAGGCATCTATTTCGCTCTCGGGTGCTAATTTCCATCACGACCCCGTCAACAAGATCACTAAGGGAAGCGCCTTGTTCAACCGAGCTTGCATCATCTCTGTCATGGTCGGAAAAAGGAGCGGTTTCTCCGGACTTCTCAAAGCATGAAGGTCGGATCGCCAAACTTCTCAAAGATGAAGGTCAAGATCGCCGGACTTCTCAAAGATGAAGGTCGATCGCAGACTTCTCAGCATGAAGGCCAACATTACCAGCCTCCTCATTTTGAATGCGCGCCAACCTTGTGAAGACATTCTCTTTCGAAATTCCTTGATTTCAAGCAAGGATCGTTTTTAGAGGAATTTACACTGGAGAAATGAAAGAACCGAGGGGAAAAGATTTAAATACCTGCATATTGGAGGAATTGAGGATTACCGGACCGCATGCTTGCCTCTTAGGTCTCTCTCCTACTTGGGGACTGCAATCCTCAGCTCTGGTCCGTTTGGCTGGAAGTGGCTTCAACCGGAAATGCTTCGTCAAGATGTCAGAAGATGGCTCACCACGTGGATGTGTCAAAACACTCTCCGAAAATTTCGGAAAACCAACAGTTACTGCTCCAAAATTCCTTATACTTATCGGTTACCCTTTGGGTTTCTCCCAATAAGCCAGAAAGGACGGCTCACCTGTTCCAAAAACATGCCAGCGTTAAGAATATTCGGGAGAGATTCTTTCGGAACCCTTGGAGAGCGAATAAATGGGACACCCTGATCAAATCCCATTTGGCGAGCAGCCCTGTCAATATTGTACGGAGTCACGAGAAAATTCTCCGTTAAATAGAGACAGGACATATCTGGAATGCAGCTGCGCAGGTAAATAAGTTCTCCAGATTTCATAGTTTCGACATCGGTACACAACACAAAGATCGGGACCGTCGGAAGCGATAGCAAAAGTCTTTGGTGAACAATGGAAGGGTGGACCGGCCCCCATGGACAGAAATATACAGAAGACATATTGTCAAATACGTCCACAAGTTTCGCACCGCCTCTGGGACGCTTTTTATTCCAACGGAGTATTCTCGAGCCACCATACAAGTTACTGAGCGAATTTCCAGGAGTATGAGCGTAACTTTTGAAGTGTTCCCATAAGAATGCCTGAATAAAACCGAAGTGAGCGTGCGACTCCACCTTCTTGTACCCATTACAAACATGCATGTCCATTGCTAAAGCGTCCAGATGAGAATACAGTGATCCAAGGAACAATGCGCCTAAAGGAAGAACTTCACCCTTCGCCAGCCTTATAGCAATCTTAACAAGGTCACTTCTAATGGTCTTCTTTCTAGAACCATCATCGAATATATCCCTGGATAGCCATAAAGACAGGAATGCAATCACGCTGAGCTCATTTTCCAACTCTTGATCCGGCTCTGGGTCTACAGGAGACCACTCCGACACCCACCAGGTGTAAAAGCATCTCGCATCTTTTTTCTCTTCCTTGTCTAGACTGTCGAATCCCGCCACCTTTTGAAGTATAGCACCATAGTTACTTTGTTCCGTATCAGAGAGCTCGTAAGAGAGACTTCCAGCAACAGGCAGGTTCATTAATGCAGCCACACTCTCCAAAGTAATAGTCATCTCTCCCCATCTAGATATGGCTGTGTGAGTAGAAATACGCCACCGAGAAATGAAGGTAATCAAACCCGCGATGTCTTTCCTAATTTCGAGAGTAGCAGATGCCATGACCGCATTGAGGATCTGCGCTTTGGTCAAATTGTCCTTAATGCCCTTATTACTCAACATGCGTCTCATCCATCCTTCGTAAGAACCCAGTGGAGCATGGCAAGTCTTGAAGTCAATAGGAGAAGGCGGATATTCGTTTCTCTGGAGACAAAATCTCATCACAAGTGCTGAAGAAGAGAATGAATCAGCTTCCATATTTTCTGAATCGGAAAGCAAGACTATCTTATGAGAAGGATGTTTCCTAATGTTTGGAAAAGGCGAGGTGAACAACTCATCATCAATGTTCGGCATATCTTTGAAGCTGTCAACACTTCCTGACTTGGCACCAGCATTATCTTCGGAAGACATCTCAACAGGGATTCTTTTCTTCCACAATGAAATAAAAGACAGGAGTCAGAACTTGTATGAAAGCACAGGAGAGATGTAGTCACACACGACAAGACACAACTCACATCGGAGCACACAATGGCCGGTCCAAACACCATTCAAGTCCGGTACAAATTCTAGTCTGGTATTGATTTCAGTCTGGTATTGGTATCAAGTCTGGTACAAGTTTCAGTCTGGTATAAATTCCAAGTCTGGTATTGGTTTCAAGTCCGGTACAAGTTTCAAGTTCGGTGTAAATTTCAGTCAAGCATATGTGAGTAAGACCCACGTTCCGGCATACACGGCGGGCCCGCATTCATTCATCCGCATGCATCATAACACGATTTTCTTTATTCATGGAAATCGTGTCTACGGGATTCAAGCCAAATGGTGGAAATAAGCAAAAACAACATGGATTCACGGGTTGTTTTACTAATCAATTCTAGAAAATATTGACGTATCAACCTTGGTGGAAAAAACTAAGCATATACATGTCTTACAAAAGGTGTTTACCTAACAAACTAGGGTTTTACCTTTGAAAAAAAAAAAGGAGAGCGAAACTTACCTTGGACGGACGGCGGCAGCAAATCCGGCAACGGCAACGGCGGCGTCGGTCGGGGCGGCAGCAAGGTCACGACGGGAGCTGCTCAAACAAAAAAAAAAAAGAAGAAGAGAGAACTCGTGGGGAAAAAGAAAAGGGTTTTGTCTCTTTTATAGACAAAAAATTAGAAGAATCCCAATAGAAGAAGGATTCCTCTCTTATTTGGTTTCCTCTTTTGATTCAAATACCCAAAATAGAAACTGGCCCCACCAAAGGATTCCATACAAGCGTGACGGCGTGGGAAACTAGCGGTCGACCAACACTCTTAGGGTAAACTCCTTTTATCCTGTTTTTCTCACATATGTATGTCACCATCTCATGCCTACCACACAATAGTGTAACCATTATGTGCTAGGCGGGGGACTTAATGTTGATGGTGGATTTTCGTTCAAAGTTAAATTTGTAAAAAGCCAGAAAAAATCATGCGCTGACATCTTGTAAAAGATAAAGCCATTTATAAGTGTTGGATACTCCCTCACTTAATTCACCAAGAATGGAGCATGTAGCAACAATCCCATTTCGTGAATACATGAAATTCCTCCGAGGTTGGAGCATGTAGCAACAATCCCTTCTGTGAATTTCATATCGGCCTTGTATTTCAGTACTCATTATCGGTGTGGCATGACGACCGAGTGTTACTCTTACGATAGTAACACGAACCTCCAAGCACTATAATGAAACCATGTACGAAATACCCGTACAGGCTGACTCTCGGTGTGTTATACTAGCCCGATTGAGCCACTCTCGGTGTGTTATACTAGCCCGATTGAGCATCCGGACTGACCGTATCAGTCCGGATATGATCACAGTCATCCAACTCCATAAGCATGATTGGATGACCCCAGATCAATTCCATCACCCCCAAGCAGGTATCAAATACCCACGGCCGACCCCGCATGGTCGGTCATTGGCCTAGCTTGCCAAGAAACCGTTCATACCAAGCATTATGGACGGAAATACCTAAATTAGGGTTTGCGGCATATTACATGTGTCGCAAAACAGTTTCAACCATCCATCTTCGCAGGTATAGATGGAGGGTGTAGATGTAGACTCAAAGGGCCCAGAGCATGTCAACACGATCACCGTGGGCCCGCCTACATATTTGACCAATCGGTCAAAACCAACCATGGTTGGTCGTGACAAAATTGTCACCCAAACAAGAGATGGCGCACGGCTTTTGAAAGCCAAAATTAGGGTTTCAAGCCATCACGCGCGTCCATCTTCTCCGGCACGAATGGAGGGTCACGAGATTAGATTAGCAGTCCGGTCATACCAAAGATGACCACCGTGGGCCCATCTACCTCCTCATGTGTTCGGCCAAGGCATACCATAACCGGCTATCCCAAACCGTCCACCCAAACTTGCGTGGTTACACCTCCCAAATTGCAAACTGATCTCGACCACTCAACTTCACCGGACGATTTGAGTGGCTTAGATCATGTTTTCATGGGATAGTCAGGTATAGGTGTGAACACCAACCTACCACCTACACGCTGGTATGATCGACCAAGACCGACCAAGATGGGTCGTCTTGAAACGCGTGCCCGAACTAGGGATGTCACGCGGTTTCCAACTCCTTTGCGGCAATGGATTTTACTGCGCAAACCGATCTCAACCACTCAACTTTACCGGTCAAATTGAGTGGCCTAGATCGCGCTTTCATGGAACAGTGAGGTATGGACGTGCACACCGGCATGTTTGTCTACACACATACCCGGTCGGTCCTCTCCAAATCCCTTTCCATGCTTGGTTTCGACCAAGTGAAGAGTGATGCTTGCGCACCTCTTGAAACCCTAATATTCATTAACGGTCGCAGATGAGTGTCTCAAAGATCATCTCATCCGTCCAAATTCACCAGCTTGGTTATACAACCACAGTCGGGAGTTATTTGGTTAGTGAGGCGTCATTACCCATCACTTTACCACACCATAATGCGATGTACACATAAAATACACACGATACTTCATAAGTATCGACTTCTGAATAACTTTCTGGTTATTCAATTCAGCATTACATGCTATCTTTCTTGGATCCACGATCCACACATTCCAGACATCAATCATGTCACAAACTGGGGATACATATCGGGGTATTGGTCTGGCGGTTTACGGCGTGCGGCGTACAACGCGCCATCACAAGAACGTGTCGGAAGTCATGGATGGTTAGAGATAAACGGGAGAAGTGGGCAAGACCGGTCGTGTATCACCAACACACAACTCCACTACTCCATCACTCCACTTCCTCCACTTCCCACGAGAGACGTGAATAAGGCTCAATGACTTGTATAAATAGGTTCTCCGCCCTATTTCAAACAACGACACAAGTCCGGACGAGACAGAAAACCAAGTGTTAATACAAAAACGTATTCCAACACCCGAGCTTGCTTGCATCAATCACAAGCCCGCTCACCTTTCGTTACAAGTCATAAGCAAGCCAACACCTTCACAATCTCAACACCTTCTTCGCTTCCCTCCCTAAGATCAACCCCATCTCCTTCACTTTGTGACCGAAACAAGTCCGGAACGGCCATTTCTTGGTTTAGGCCGGACTTGCACAACATTGATCTCTCGAATCTACAAGCACTCACCACGAGTGCATTTGTTTAAGGTTTAAATTCATTCCTCATCCACACCCCAAATTACCAAATTCTACAGGAGTAGTTTTCACCCATAAACAACAGCGTGCAGCGCACAACGCGCCATCACAAAAACGTGTCAGGAAGTCATGGACGGTTAGTGATGATGGGAGAAGTGGGCAAGACCGGTCGTGTGACACCAACACACGAATCCACTACTCCATCACTCCACTTTCTCCACTTCCCACGAGATACGAGGGTTAGGCTTAAAGACTTGTATAAATAGGTTCTCCTCCCTATTTTCCAAAAGATAAACAAGGCAAGACAACACAACAGAGGCAAGTGTTGATACAATCGTATTCAAACACCGGAACTGATAGCTTACATCCTGCAAGCCAGTTCAGCTTTCTGATACAAGTCATACACATCCAACACCTTCACAATCTCAATACCTTATTCGCTTCCCTCCCTAAGATCAACCCCGTCTCCTTCACTTTGTGACCGAAACAAGTCTGGAATGGCCATTTCTTTGTTTAGGCCGGATTTGCACAGATTGATTTCTTGAATCTACAAGCACTCCCGTGCAATGCATTTGTTTAAGGTTTAGACTCATTTCTCATCCACACACCCCAAACCAAAACCGTCAGAAATAGTTTTCACCCATAAACAATTGGCGACCACAGTGGGAGGCTGATCTCTCGGTTGCAAAAAATTGAATTCTCAATTTTTCGGTTTTCATCTCGCGATGTATCCTCACCCGGAAACCACAGGTGGTTCAGATATCATATGAAGTGTAGCTAGAATGCTGGAGGATATCTTGGCAAATCAATCCGGTATCACTAGAAGACAGAGCGAAACATTCCGCCTTTTGAATGATATAACAACATAATTACAAGAAGGGTCGGCAGGCATCTACTCAGACAGTGCAAGAAATGCTGAATCCTTAGCCAGGAGTCACACCTTTACCAGTGGAGATGCAGAAAGAGCGCATAATCACAAGGGACTCAGGAGAGATGAACAACATGGTCCAGCCGACAACGAAGACTCGAGGCAACTCCACAGAGGAAAAGACTTGTCCGGGGGTACCACAACGTCTGCCGGATAAAGAAAGGGATCCTGCAGCTTACGGAGCCCTGCTAGAAGATTTTTATCTCAAGACTCTTGTCGAAGCCCGGAAGACTGTCCAATTCGCATCGACCTTTCAACTAAGTGAAGAAATGCTTGAGGAAGGAGAGATCAATCAAGGAAAACGTGAGTACAGAGGATGGGAGCGTTCAATTCGATCACTCAGCAGTGATATTACGACACCTTCCACACCCCGTCACCCAGGAAAGCGTTCAATTCGATCACTCATCTCCGAAATGTACTCCACATCAAAGCCATGTAGAGACACCACAACGCCCACAAACGCAGGAAAGGCTATACTCGAAGTACCTACACTTTCCGTTCCCAATGAAAAAGATTTTGGAGTTGTTGGAGGCGTGGGTAGGAAACAAAGAGGTGGAGCTACCTCCTGTATGGTGTCCACCCACAGATCAAGAAGTAATGAACCCGAGGTATTGTCATTTCCACCGGTTCCTTCACCACCCTACCAGTGAATGCAACGCTTTGAAACGCATTTTTCAGAAGAAGCTTAATTCAGAGGGATAGCTTTCCTTCTCTGAGAGATTAATGCGGACGATTTCCTTAGAGAGGCTACTTCGGTTTGATACAAGTGAGGCTTCAAAAGCAAGTAAGTTCTATTCAACAATTTTACAAGAAAGGTAGTTTTAGAATTCACTAGAGACTTGGCATCCCACACATGAAGAAAGAGGGTCAATGATCAAACGACATGTTTGTTTCCCTTCATACTTCCCTTTTACGCGACATTTGCAATTTCATATGATATGTGCAATCATTCATGACCAAGATGCAAATTCCATTTCAAATAATCTCTTTCAAAAAAGTCGTTCACAAAACTATCTCAAAATAAACTAATTCAATTACCGGAAGTCAAATTGTGAAAAGAAATCCTCACTATCACTCAAAAAGAAAAGCATCTAAAGACAAGTAGGTGGCGCGAATCCTTCAAGGAAAGTCTTTCAGCGACAAATCGTCTTCCTCAGTGCAAGAGTGACTTTCATCCTTTGAAGTACAGGCACTTGACTTCAACTCCTCAGACAACTTTTAAACCTCTTCTTCCTGGCGAGTAACACAGTCTGCAGAAGGGACTTCATCTTGTAATTTCTGGAGCTCCTAAATCTCGGACAACCCTTTGAAGAACCAAGGAGAATTGAAGTCGTACTGCACAAACACATCTCGATGGCACTTCCAGTCTTCAATCATCTCCTCAGAAACTGTTCGACCAGTCGTGACGCTCATCCCATGGATAGAAAATAAAGCTTCCTGGATGCGGTTGACCAATTCAAGACAACTTTTGAGCTTCGTAGTGGTAGCAATGTGGCCGTGCTTCTCCCATATCTCAGTGTACAACCCTTTGAACTGAGCTGGCATGCTGAATCCTCCAACCAACACATGACCTGGATAAGGGATAGTGAAAGGAGGATCGAACAAAGCCCCAGGCTGCATTACCAATACTTCTCCAATCACAGGAGCCTTGTCAGTTGCAGGAGGCCTTTCGGAAGAAGTCACCACGACACCCTTATTGACTGGAACCTGCTAAGAACGTTCTTCAAGGGGAGCCACCTCAATGATAGGTGTCTAAAATACCTTGATATTTATCTATTGTTTATGCTTTCTTCGCTAAGTTTTCTTGTAAAATATGTATCTTATGTGTGAATTTGAGTTTTTAGGTGCTTTGGAATCGCGCGGAGCAAAGAAGAAGAAATCATTCATTTTGAGCAAGGAACGGAATTTGGTCATTTCACATGCGGGTGATACTCGGAGTCGGCCAAGAATATGCGCAACAAGGAAGTAAATAGGCAGTCGGTTCCGCGAAACTGACAAGCCAAGTATCACTATGGTGGCTTTTATCTAAAGAATGGGTGCCTAGAACCATTTATGGGTAACCCCTTTTCGTTGTCACTTGGGTGGTTTTATCCATTCTCAATTCCTACGAAAGCCTAGAATTAAGAGAAGTGTTTTCACTTTTCATTATGTGGGCTGAATTTGAGAGAGGGAAGATGGTCATGGATTGCTCTGAAATTGAGAGAAGAGAGGACATGAAAGATCGAGAAGAAGTCTGCTAACAAAGAAAGAGATCTAGTTTTCTTGTCAGTAGCCTTCGACCCGACCATGGATCGCGAATTCATCAAGTGTCAAGAGTCTCCTGGCCGAGAAGAAGAAAGAAGAATGGAGTGGATTCTTTGGCATTTTATGGAAGAAATTGTGTTGTGAGTCGATGGTTTCGGCAGGGAAGATAGTTGGAGTTCATGGGGACATTTTGTGCTGTTTTGACAAGCGAGATTGTAGTAAAGAAACCAACAAGGAGAAATGGGTATTGGTGGTTATGTTTGTAGAGATAGGAGCTCGTGTTTGGAGATGAATTGGGATCGATTCGGCATGGAATTGGTGGATTCTTGAACTGGGTTTGTAGGATAACATTTGTGGTGGATTTTTAATCGAGTGGTGAAGTATTGCGGTGAAAACAAACCAAGTTTACTACCATCAATGGAGAAGATTTCAATATTATTTGAGTTCGATTTGGGACGTAATCACAAGGAAGAAATGGGGTTTGCAAATCACCGATTCAAGCTGAGAACGAGATGATTTTAGGACAAATTCGTGAATGTGAATGAGAATTTGGGGATCGTTGTTGTTGGGTATGGAAGTTAGGAGGAATGGCTCAGTGTTGTGGTGATTCAGTTGAGTTTTGAGCTTGTATTGATGCCGGAAATCAGTGAAGAAGACGTTACTGTGGCCTGAGATTGATGGGTGTTTACGAGAGCTGAACTGAGCTGGATTTTAGTTAAAATAGAAAGTTGTTGTATTCGAATTTGGTGTATTGCACTACAGGGAAGATTTAAAGCTGCAGGTGGTACAAAGGAAGCTGATTGTCACAGGGAATATGATGCCATGGAACTGAAATGGGTAGTTTTTGGTTTGAAGGCTGAGAAAATACAGGGAAAGGTCAGGAAGATGTTGCAGCAAAGGAAGAGCTAGGTACAGAGATGGCTTGATGCTTGGTAGTTTTGGCTCGAGCCTGGAGGTGATATGGCGAGTTCTTGAGCTGAATTGCAGCTGTAATATGTTGCTGCTACAACCAGGCTGGTGGGTTATTCTACAGGGAAATGAACTGGATTTGTATTGATGACAGAAGATGGTGGAGCAGTGGCCAGGTGTAGGATTTCAGTATTAGTGAAGTTGTTGGTGGTATACAAATTGCAGGAACATGTTCAGTTGCAGCTGCAACAATGGTTGATGTATGGAACTGCAGGTTAAGATGTTGAGTTGCTGTTGGCTCTTAAAACGGGTGAAGATGATGGGTTGTGCTCGAGTATCTGGCAGCTGTGAAGTGATTACAGGTGCATTTCAAGTAGGAGCTGAAATTGTTGGTGCTGTTGGTTGTGGAGCTGTTACAGAAATGGAGAAGTGTGTATGTGCAGTGCTCAGGTTGCAGAGCTGAAGTGCTAAGATTTGAATATGAGATGTAGCAATCATGTCGATGGAAATGGACGAGCATGGAAATGATCTTTGAGTTGCAAGACAGTCTTCTTTGGGTTGGTGAAGGAACTGGTTCAGAGCTCAGTTGGGTTTGATGGCTAGGATGGGTTGAGTTATTTAGATAGCCGAGAATGAGATGCTATTGCAGTCGAGAGTTGGTGATAAATTGGCATTACAGGAATGGCTGTTCTGGTGAAGCTACATAGTTGTTGTTGTTGCTAAAGGATAGTGATGCAGGAGCTAGTCTTTGTTGTTGCGATGAGTAAAATGTGTTGCAGTGAAGCTGTTGTGTGTATGAAGAAGCTACAGATGGCAATGAATGGTGATTGTGTGTTCTGGTGTTACAATGGCTGAAGCTGCTGCTGAAGGGTGTTTATCAGATGATTATGTGCTGCAGCCAAGGAAGCAGGGAAGTTGCAGGACAAGTCTGATGCTAGGAAGAGTCTATGGAGCTGGAATTGCAGGTCATAGTTGTCACCGAATGACCGAGTTTGAGCTGTCATGTACATTGCAAAGTTGTGGTCGACGCCATCGAGGTGCATCGCGAAGCCGGGAAGAACAAGAACAAGGTCAACAGCCATCTTGGCCGTGAAACCGGAGACTCTACTGACCAACATGGGTGTGCGATGTGTAACAAGCTTTGGCCAAGGTGATTAAGACCGACTCACCTCATTATAGCCAACTGATTCATCTACCCGACTCATATGTCATCATCGAGTTGACTCGGTCCGAGTTTGACCGAGTTGATTGATTGACCCGACAAGGTGAATCGTTTGACCGATGGTTTGAATTAGCCGGTCATCGAGTTCTCTCTAGGCCAATTTCCGTGCGAACATATTTTTGGGACATATTTTCACATGGGTTTCTCACACATGGTTCATGGGCTTGGTGGACTTTTTGGTGATGGACTTTGGAGACCTAATTTTGGAAAGTGGGAAGGCTATAAAAAGAAAAGGTTTCTATTCTTTTGAGATCACGTATTCTTCTTGGGAGATTTGGCAGAGAGCCGGAGCTAGGGTTTGCTTTCATTTAATATTTTCATCTCCTTTACTTTATTTCCATTATTATTTGATGATGAACTCCAATATTATGAGTAACTAAAACTCTCTTTGATTAAGGGCGATTTCGAAGCCCGAAATATGAATCTATATTTGATATGAAAAACTTGTTCTCTTGCATTCATTAATGTTATTGATTGATTTCTACCATGCTAATATTGTTTATGGATTATTTGTTGATTGTTTAAGTTCGAAATGAAATAGTTGATTCTTAATCTATTTGCTAGTTTAGATTTTCTTCGACCCGTAATTGTCTAGAGAAGATAAACGCAAGTAGCAATATATAGGTATTGATGATGGGACTTTGTTAAGTACTTATATGTAGAAATCAACACTAGTAGGTGATTCATGCTTTTGAGTTCATCACTAGGAGCAACCTTATCTCATTTAACTTAGAGCATTTGTTTAAGTCGAACCTAGTAAGCGTACCTCTAGGAAACTTGGCAAGTAGGAACCGGTGAGTCGAGCGCTTCCGCATCCGGTGAGCTAGGAGATAATAACGGAATAGTTGAGCGTACTAATTATTCTAGGGTTGTTAGTAACATGATAATGTGAAGAATATAGCTATTTATCAATTTGGTTTGTATTAGTGGTCTAGATTGAACCTTTAATCAATTACTTCTCATATTTGAATACGTTTTACAATTTTCGGCATTTCTACAACAAAATCATCTTTGCTAAGAGTATTTGCATAACAACTTGAACTTCATACCTCCCTTGGGACGATCCTACTTACATTATACTACTTGCTAGTTAAAGAGAAGTAGAGAAATTTATTTTTGCGAGATTGACACCTCGTCACTCAACAATAGCGGATGTTGCCTCTTTTACATTCCTACCGATGTCTACTTCACTCTGGGTACTGATTTCCATCACGGCCCTATCAACAAGATCACTTAGGGAGGCACCTTGTCTAGCCGAGCTTGCGTCATCTCTTTCATTGTCTGGAAAATGAGCGGTTTCACCAGACTTCTCAGCATGAGGATCAGTGTCGCCAGACTTCTCAACATGAAGGCCAACGTTACCAGACTTCTCGTTCTGAATGCACGCCAACCTTGTGAAAACATTCTCTTTCGGAATTCCCTGATTTCAAGCAAGGATAACTCTTAGAAGAATTTACTCTGGAGAAATAAAGGAATCGACAGAAAGAGATTTAAATACCTGCATATTGGAGGAATTGAGGATCACCGAATCACATGCCTGCCTTTTAGATCTCTCTCCTGCTTGGGGACTGCAATCATCAGCTCTGGTCTATTTGCCTGGGGGTGGCTTCAACCGGAAATGCTTCTTCAAAATGTCAGAAGATGGCTTACCACGGGAATCTGTCATAACATCCTCCGAGAATTCCTGGAAAGCCAACAGTTGCTTCCTCCAAAATTCCTTATACTTATCGGTTACCACTGGGTTTCTCCCAATAGGCCAGAAGGGAAGACTCTGCAGTTCCAAGAACACGTCAGCATTAAAAATACCCGGGAGAAGTTCTTTCGGAGCCTCCGACGGACGGATAAATGGAACACCCTGGTCAAATCCCATTTGATGAGCAGCCCTGTCAATGTTGTACGGAGTCACAGTAAATGCTTCGTTGAATAGAGACGAGATATATCCCGGAATGCAGTTGTGCAGATAAATAAGTTCTCCAAATTTCATAGTCTTGACATCGATGCGCAACTTTGACATCAAGACCGTCAGAAGCAATAGCAAAAGTCTTTGGCTGAACAATGAAAGAGTGGATCGGCCCCCATGGACGGAAATCTACGGATGACACATTATCAAAGATGTCCACGAGTTTCGCACCGGTTCTGGGACGCCTCCTCTGCCAACGGAGTATTCTCGATCCACCATACAAACTGCTGAGCGAAGTTGCAGGAACAGGAGCATAACTTTTGAAATGTTCCCACAAGAATGCCTGAAGAAAAGTGAAGTGGACGTACGACTCTAACTTCTTGTACCCGTTGGAAACATGCATGTCCATTGCTAAGGCGTCCAGATGAAAATACAGCGATCTAAGGAACAAGGCACCTAAGGGAAGAACTTGACATTTTGCTAGCTTTATAGCAATCCTAACAAGGACACCTCTTATTGTCTTCTTTCCAGAACCGCCGTCAAATATATCTCTGGATAGCCACAAAGACAGGAATGCAATCACGCTGAGCTCGTTTTCCAACTCGATCGGTTCAGGTCTGGCAGAGACCACTCGATATCCACCAGGTGTAAAATCATCTCGTATCTTTTTTCTCCTCCTTGTCCAGATCGTCGAATTCTGCCACCTTTTGGAGTATAGCGTCATAATCACGTTATTCTGTGTCAGAAAGCTCGTACTAAAAACTTCCAGCAACAGACAGGTTCGTCAATGCAGCTACGCTTTCTAGAGTAATAGTCATCTCTCCCCATCTAGATATGGATGTATGAGTAGAAGGGCGCCACCGAGAAATGAAAGTAATCAAGCCTGCAGCGTCTTTCTTGATTTCAAGAGCAGCAGATGCCATGACCGCATTGAGGATTTGCGCCTTGGTCAAATTAGCTTTAACATCCTTATTATTCAAAATGCGACTCATCCACCCTTCATAAGAACCCAGTGGAGTATGACAAATCTTGAAGTCGATAGGAGAAGGCGGATATTCATTTCTTCGAAGACAGAACCTCATCACAAGTGCCGAAGAAGAAGATGGATCAACTTTCATATATTCTAAACCGGAGAGCAGAACTATCTTGTGAGAGGGATGTTTCCTAATGTTTGGAAAAGGAAAGGTGAACAACTCATCAGCAATGTTTGGCATATCTTTGAAGCTGTCAACACTTCCTGACTTAGCACCAGCATTATCTCCAGAAGACATACCAACAGGAGTTCTTTTCTTCATTCTACAATAAAAGACAAGAGTCGGTACTTGTATAAAAACGCGCGAGACGTGTAGTCACACACGACAGAACACACATTCACGTTGGAATACACAAGGCCGGGATTGGGTCCAAACACCGGTATTGATCAAGTTACAAGTTCGGTATTGATCAAGTTTCAAGTCCGGTATCGCTCAAAGTTTCAAGTCCGGTATTGCTCAAGTTTCAAGTCCGATATTGCTCAAGTTTCAAGTCCGGTATCGCTCAAAGTTTCAAGTCCGGTATTGCTCAAGTTTCAAGTCCGGTATCGCTCAAAGTTTCAAGTCCGGTATTGCTCAAGTTTCAAGTCCGGTATTGCTCAAGTTTCAAGTCTGGTATTGCTCAAGTTTCAAGTCCGGTATTGCTCAAGTTTCAAGTCCGGTATAAAGGCGACATTCAATCAGGCATACGCGGTATGTGATCCACGTTCAATCGAGCATATATGGCGAGACCACATTTATTTGCACAACACGGTTCTCTTATGTTCATGGGAATCATGTTCAAGAAATTCAAGTCGAATTTCTTTCCAAGCTACAACCTAAGAAGCTAGTTTTTGCATGCAACAATTAAAAAGGAAGCAGGACACAACATATTCATGGATTCACGACTTGTTTTACTAAGCAATCCTAGCAAATATTGGCGTATCAATCTTGGTGGAAGAGCTAAGCATAATATATATCTTGCAAAAGGTGTTTACCTAGCAAACTAGGGTTTTACCTTTAAAAAAAGTTTACCTTGCTGCGGACGGCGACGGCGAGCTCCGGTGGCGTTGGTAGCGGCGGTCGGCGGCGGCGGTAGTGGAGATCACGAACGGGAGCTGGCCGAACAAAAAAAAAAAAAAGTGTGTGAAGAAAAAGAAAAGGGTCGGTCCTTTTTATAGACAAAAATTCGGAAGAATCCCAATAGAACAAGGATTCCTCTTTTGATTGAATTCATATTTTGCTCGGATTCCTCTTTTGATTCAAACATGCAAGGAAGGAAACCGGTCCCACCAAAGGATTCCGCGCTTGCACAACGGCGTTTACATGGACAACTGCTAGCGGTCGGTCAAAATTCCTCCGGGTAAACTTTCCTTATCCTGTCTTCTTCATATAAGTATGTCACCATCTCATGCCTACCCCACAATAGCGTAACCATTATGCGCTAGGCAGGGGACTTAATGTTGATGGTGGATTTTCATTTAAAGCTAAAATTGTAAAAGCCAAAATTATGCGCTAACATCTTGCAAAAGATAAAGCCATTAATAAGTGATGAATACTTCTTCACTTTACTAATTCACCTAGAATGGAGCATGTGGCAACAATCCCGATGATTCGTGAATTAAATACACGAAATTCATCCGAGGTTGGAGCATGTGGCAACAATCCCATATACCCAATGAATTTACAAACATTATTAATTAATGTATGACCGACTTTGTATTTCATGTACTCATTATCGGTGCGGCATGACGACTGAGTGTTGTTCTCAGCAGAGCAACACGAACCTCCAAGCATAAATAATGAAGCATGTTCGAAATACCCGTACAGGCTGCAACTCTCGGTGTGTTATACAAGCCCGATTGAGCATATTTGAATCTGTACTGTCCATATCAGTCTCAGAAACGATCACGACCATCTAACTTCACCAGCATGATTGGATGGCTTAGATCGAATCCATGACCCCAAGCAGGTATTGGAATATTCACTACCGACCCAACGCGGGCCCCGCATGGTCGGCATCTGATAGGTGTTGTAAAACACCTAATTTTATATCTAGTATTTACGATTTCTTTGCGAGTTTTCATGTAAATTATGTATCTTATGTGTGACTTTTGAGTTTATCAGGTGCAATGGAGTCATTATGAGCAAAAGAAAGAGAAATCAATCACTTTGAGCAAGGAGCGGAATTTGGTCATTTCACAAGCGGGTGATACTCGGAGTCGGCTAAGAATATGCGCAACAAGGAGGTGACTGTCAATTCTCTACAACTGACAGTTGAGCAAGAAAGCGAATGGGCTATCGGTAATCTGAAACTGACAGGCCAAGCAAGCTAAGATGGCCCTTATACTAATGTACTGGGTGCCTATATTGTAGTTGCATCTTGCAAGCCGATTCGGCTTTACGATACAAGTCATACATAGCCAACACCTTCACAATCTCAACACCTTCTTAGCTTCCCTCCACCCAAGATCAACCCCATCTCCCTTCCTTTGTAATGGAAACGAAATCTGGACCTGCAGAGCGACCATTTCTTGGTTTAGGCCGGATTTCAGTTGATTTGTGAATACAAGCACTCCATCTGGTGCATTTGTTTAAGGTTTAGACTCATTTCTCATCCACACACCCCAAATTGAAATAAGGCGAAATAGTTTTACAAACAGAAACGGCCAAATAAAGTAGAAATGAATTCACGAAAAGCGGGGTACAACAACCACATGATAGTACTGTAGCAATCTGCAGCCTTGGACAAACTCCAATATACTCTCTAGAAAATCAACTGAGACGAGTCGGACTAAATCTAGAAAGTATATCAAAGGATTTATATCTCCAATCTCTCGATTTGATCTTTACTCAAACAAATGAGAAATCTCTGAGTCTTTATCAAGAGAGATAGCGGATAGTACCAAAGACGATATCCAGAAGTTTGATCAATTTAATTCAACTGACCGAAAAGATCGGATATTAATTGATTGAACAGCACAACTGCACGATATTTCAAGTATATATACAAATATTATGCGAAATCGAAATATACGAGACACCGAGAATTTTGTTAACGAGAAGCGCCGTCTGAGAAAAATCCAGGACTGAGTTGAACCTGCATTGTATTTGGCCATTCTGGATGTGCTTCTCCCAGAGCTAGCCGATGCAGGTGTGGTTGAATGATCAATCTCACCTTTGATCCAAGGTGCAGGTTATGCTCCTCGCATAATCCCCGTGAGGATGCTGCGTACTTCAGTTCCCTTAGCCGATCTCACCTGACCTAGGTTACTACATTGAGAAGTGAGACTTTAATAAACAAATATGTATCACAAAAGTCTATAGTAATAGATGAAATCCGTCTCACGAATATACCTGAGTTTTGTTAAGTCTTTGATAAATCAAGGTGAGCAGGGAACCAATCAATAACGGACTTATATTCCCGAAAGAGCGATACAAATATTATTAGTCACTACGTAATCTTAGTCATTTCAATGAAAAAGATATTGGAATCCATGACGATGAGACAAAGTGTTTGTGATTTTCTTTACATCTTCTCTAGGAGATATAAATCTCAAGCCAATTATTATTCAATTCCTTGCTAAATACGATAGAAACAACAGATCGGATCACATATTTCACAAGGAAAGTAGTATGTTAAGCCCATGATCTGATAAATCTTTCGTCGTTGCTTTGGTTTGCAGAGAGAGAAGGCAGAGGTTAGGGAGAGATCGACTCTATCTTGGCAAGCTAGTATCACCGTAAAGTGTAGGGATTAGGTTTCCATTTGGGAGTTCTCCCTTATATAGTCTTTTCAAATCGATTTGCAATCAATGTGGCTTAATGCATAAAGCGTTGATATTCACTTGATTAGATGAAAACCGATTAGATTCAAGCTAATATTTCTCAACCGTTGGATCGAAGGCTTGTCTTGTACACACAAGCAGAATGTTCAGTTTTGGGTTTACGGGCGTGCCCAAGCATTGGCAACATTTGTTAGTTCAACAATAGTCGAGCCAAATGGTTAGCCGCATGATCGCTTCAAATATCGAACCATATTAACCTTCACCCCGTACTAGTTCGAATGGCTCAAGATGAACTGGTTAGAGAGATTTGTTCAATTGCTTAGGTCTTGTACTGTAACTGCACAGAGACACAATCGAAGCGAAGCGGATTGGTTCACTCGGAATCGGTTCCATGATTTACAGCCTGTACAGTTTGCAAAGCATTCCTTAGTTTATATAAACATGAGTTGAAGAACAAGCTGGTTTTAGATATAACACCATACTCAGGATTTACGTGGTGGCTCGCGGACTTGAGCTCATGGAAGGAGTACTGCAAACTCCAGCCGAAATTCTCGAAGTGAAGGAACTTCCTTGAGTTCGCGGACGAGGATTCGCGGACTTGCCTTGCGCCTTCCAGCACATTCCTCTTGATCGGCCGAGTTCCCAAACTTTGGTTCGAGGAATAGAGGACTTATACATATATGTGTTTCCACGACAGTAGCACCATCCTACCAATTGGTTATGTAATCTAGGCTCTCATTTCAATCATTGAAACATTCTGCAGAAACTGATATCTGGCTACGTTATTCACATGCCATTTTTAAGTGGAGCAATTTTTCAAAGTGAGTTGAAACATATCATGACTTTCGTCGCATGGAGTAAAGACAAGATTAGGTTAAAGTGAAGCTTACCGACACATATTTGAGAAATGAGATGTGCGAGTCAAGCACATTCGGGAAATAGCAAATATGTATAATAGAGAGAGTCTACGCGTCCCTATAAGCGACTTTTGTCTCAAGGAAGTAGGAGCTAAGAGTAAATAGACTTTTGAGTAATGCAGATAAGTTCAAGTCTCAGCATGTACCTTACCAGTCGGTGAGAGTTCCAGGGAGTTCTCTGAAGTGAGTCCTTCGTCGTGACATGATGATTGCCATGGAGTTCTTGAGACTCAACCACACTTTCTATCCTGGTCGAGGACCTTTGGCTACTGTAGGCTAGAAATCAAGACTTATAGTTTTGATCCACTAACGTTGACAAACATGTGAGATGGCAACGCGTCTAAAGTTTGACCGCACGATACTCACAACAATCTCCCCCTTTGTCATTTATTATGTAAAACTAATGTGTCTATATATAATACAAAATAAATAAATTAACTTTTTGTAGGCTCCTATTGCACGTCTAATCTTCAGCATTACACTACAGATCTTGCGTCGCTTCCAGTGCTCCAGTGAGTCCCCAAGGTTGTATGGTTGGCGTACATACGTTGACCCTTGAAATCCGGCAGGCTATAACAATGAGAGGCAAGAGTTCTCAAGTCATTTGTTATACGGTGCTCATAGTTATCATTACACAGCGTCAAGGTTCAATTGTATGTCTGCTTCGACAAACGATGCTATGGTGGTATGCTGTCACTCACATAGTCGAGTACTCAGTCAACATTATGAGCCAGCCACACACCATAGCTGGTCCAGAAAACCATATGTATTTATAAGTATGAACTACATATTAATTCTCCCTTTTTGTCAATAAATTGTCGAAAATTCCAAACAGGATCTCAATGAAATTTCAGAAGAGACATTTCATGACAGAAGATAAACACACATCATCTTCATTTAGATCACGATCATGAAACCAGTACATGCATTCGTTAAGTTTAGAGATTCTAGATCACTCTAATATTCACAGCCGCTCTCCATGAGATATGCAATTAGCGTAAGTTCAAAGAACTCTCCCCATAATGCATCATTCTGAAAGAACAACAGAAGTGACCTTAATTTGAAAGAAAGGATTTCTTTGGACATACAACCATCCATACAAGTGAATTTGGATCCAAAATACTCGATTCAATTAACCACAGAGACCCGTGATTATTTAATCCAAATGCACAATTAACTAAATCACAAAAGATTAAACAATTTAATTGGCCCTACTCACATAAGAGAATCTATAGACAATGACTAAGATTAATCATGAAAATAGCCAACCCAATCGAGAGTTTTAAACATAAGAAACATGAAGACGCATAACTAAACTAACCAAACAAGATGATTAATTTAGTCAATATACTCAAACAGTAAAGTACCTTATGGAACAACAAGCTAACCATGAATAATCAACTTGGTTGTTTATAATACTCAACATAAGACACATTACAGAGCCTCACGATGACCACTGCAAAGTACTATGGACCGAGAGGAAGATCAGTGCTGCCCGGAGACCACACAAGGATTCCCCATTCTGTTCCCATCACCAATTTGCACCATGACATACAATAGAGCACAATCCTTGAGAAACAAAAGGTTTATATATCTTATCTAATGGCGGCAATACCAAACCTTTTTGCAACTTGTCAAGAGAATCCATTTCATTCCTTTGCTCGATATTAAGAATATCGACTTGAACCTTTACTTTGACAAGATATAGGACAATCATAGTTCACGAATATAAAACACACATATCCCATAAACAATTGCAATATAAAACCATAAAGATTAATACTTCAAAAATCATCTTCAAACAAATTTAGAGTTTAGGCTTGATAAATCTAAAAACATGAAGATGAAAGCGTTGGACATTGTAAGTAGCCTTAATCACGGTAGTGCTATTGAACTCTGTAATCCTTCTCAAAACAATAATAAATTCTGCGTAAGAAGTTTCTAGGCATCAAGACAAACTGCGTAATGCATATAAGATGATTTGTCCTTAGAGGGGTAGAATCAATCTTTTAGGATTTATACCATTAATAGCTACCAAATGCGTATAAAAGATTTAATTAACAAGAAGATCATGCAAAGAGTCATTATGACCATGCACCATAGTTCATAAAATGATTGTGAACATTCCAAGAATTCCATAGTAATGCGTACTCCCATTCTTGAACTCCCATCTTTTGTGATTTACCAGCAACATTCTTTAAAAGCTACAATTAGCTTAGAAGTAGTACTCCAAGAATCCAAGTGCCCAGATTCCAATAGAAGTGGAACAAGTGTGACAAATGGGGCAAAACACTCAAAAACAAGAGACAGGATAAATACAATTTTAACTCATCCAAATTCAAGGTTTCTCATCTCATTTTGAAGAAATTCTAAGACAAGAGAATACCCAAAAGAATGAGGTCATTAGAGTTCGGATGAAGAAATTTGAGCCAAAACAAGTTTACAGAATATAAGCGTCACTGGGCAAGTATGCATACAGGTTTTGCAGAGCAATTTTCATGACTTGTAACAGTTTGCAAACTGGTCCTGCAGAACTTCGCCCTAGTTTTGATTTTAAATGATGGTATGCATACTGGGGTATGTATCTTATAAGTCCAAACATCTGGACTACTATTTTCAAACCTAAACACAAGGAACCTTAGAAAACCTACGGATCAAGTTGGGGGGTAGAGAAATGGAGCGATAGAAGCAAGGTGCATGGATCATTATAAAGTGCTCTGAAAGCCAAATAAAAATATTGCTCGAGTTTATAACATACGTTTTTAGAAGAATCGATGAATTCTCTGGTGATTACAGTTCTCACTTCAGTGAAATCATACCCAACTTAATATATATGTGCCCAGTTCTTGTGCTTCCCTCACTGTTATACATAGCAAGGAGGCTGCATTTCTTAGTGAGAGATGCCTTCAATGACTACAAACAAGTTGTGTTGTGGTGAGCAAATGTCTTGCTTCACCATGTAGCGCCAAAGAAAAGGAGTTTCTTTCGAGCTCTGCCATCTTGTAGTGTTGAAGCACCAAAAAGGCTTGACACATAGAGTCTATCGAAAGACTACTGAAAGAGAACCCAAAGATTTGTGTTCACGATTTCTTGTTTTCCGACTTATAAAAAGCAGGTTCTGCGACATAGTTTTTAATCTTTGCGAAGAAACTCTTTTGATAAGTTAGTCCTGGCTTCTTCATAAAAGAAGACAATCTTTACTATCTTTTTGTGGTTCTGAAATCTGCTACACCTCATGATATTCCACTATGACTAAGACATTTTTAAGATGAATAATGATTTTATTGATTATTTCTTGAAAGATTCCACGAAGACAAAATAGAAAAGAAAAAAAGTTAAAAATTACAATTCACCCAACTTTCTCTCTAATGATTTGTCTCAACTTACTCTCAAAGAATCCCCCTTTACAAGCTGGTTAATTCATTTCTTTATATAGGGTAGTATAAAATGGATGACTAAGTTGTCCTTTATTTTTTAAAAGATGACTTGAAATATCATGAAGTGTAAATATCAATCTCACAATGCTCCTAAATTTAGCCTAGATCTTCACCTTTTCGTGTTTTTTTTTGCGTCATTCGTGCGTCATTTATATTACTCTTCTGCAGCGCTTGGCGTCCTTAGATCATATCAAACTAATCTCTACGCGAATGATGTTGACGTGTCCCGGTCATTCATCACCATGCCTCTTCTCATTGTCTTCTGCTGCGAAAAGAAGAGAAAGAATGTCGCGAGAACCAATGTTACGAATATCAACTTGTTTGCTCATCTTCATCAGTTTGAAATCCGTGCTATCTATCAGAATTTATTCACAGTGTTTCTTCTTCCGCTCTCTTTCTTAAGCCGCGTCTCTTTCCAACCAGATTTTCTTGACCATTCAGTCCCATCTAGCCATTAAATGCACATTTGTTTCACGAGGATTCTTCTCTCTACCAGCTAACTCATATACTCTTCATATCCACCATCTTCCCTACTCAACTTTTCTTCAACTCTCTTCCTCCCATGAACTGTGACGTTGCGCTCACTGTAAGTCTTCCTTTTCTTCTTTCTCTTGATCTTCCAATTCTCTAATCGTTTCCCATTATTACTAAAAGTGGCTCATGCAGTGGTAAATGCCGAAATATTTTTGATGAACTCAGAAAGAATTACAGATAAGGGTTTCACCTTGTTACTATTCCCAATCAAGAATCTTCATCTATTCTTTCGCAAAGTTGTTTCTCGATCATCGATTGTGATGATCGGGAAAATCCATAATCTGCTTAGGTCAAATCCTCGCAGTCTTCCCATTCCTCTGTGCGATCCCGAATCGCCCTTGTTCTAGGCGAAATTCTTGCTCATGAGAAATTCTCGCGAGCTATTTACCGATTAAGTGGTGATTGATCCGTCTAATGCTTGAATTCGCGGTCGCGGGCGCCAGTAAGGATCTCTATATCTTTGATAAACGTTAAAAGATCCTAACCCAAGTTTAGAGATGCCGCCGCAAAATACACCGTAGAAAACTTCTTTAAGGAAATTGTAAAGTAACAAATATGAAAATGATAAGTCTCATTTAAGTCTGAATAAAAGAAAAGAGAACGTTCCGGGACGATAAGAATGCTCATGCTAGATATTGGCTGGCATTCTCAAAAGAACAGCGTTCCTCGATACTCTAAAGATGAGAGGTGTCTGATCTTTCCCACTATTTTTGAGCGGACCTTGGCATTTCCGGTTCCAATCATACCTGCCCAATCTCGCAAATTATCACCTTAGGTATTTAATTGGCCCTAAAAGGCAAAAGAGGTATATTTCTAATTTTTACTTATTTTACAATCTTCTTCCTTTTTATATCTAATCTTGCGATTTTTCGAATCATCAAATTAAGAAAGTTACAAAAATAAAGCGAGTACTGTGATACCATTTGATCACGGATGAAGTAAAAATATTTTCCTTATTATTTTAACAATATTGTTGCCCTCTGTTTTCTTATCTTCATTCGTGCGAAGGTTGGCGTTGAAGAAATTGACATTCAAAGCTCACGAAAGGCTAAAGGCAAAGAATAAATCCTCTTCGCAAGAGATAAATCTTCTAAACTCCCATCTTCTAAAAACGGAAAATCCATCCTCTTCTCATTCTAATTCCCAACCAGCGAGAATTAGATGAAGATGAAAATGAGGTTGATACTTCTTTTTGCAAAGGAGAATCATTGGTCGAATCTGCTATAGCGCATTATCAGTGTTTTCCTCTGATTCTATACAAGTGATTGGGAGATGATCGTTTATCTGCTACTTAAGCTCAGCAAATATCTGGATGCTTTACCATTTAGTGGATAATGATTCTTTTTAGAGTTTCTAGGACAATGACTCCCAGGTTTCTTAAATGCAATTTAGTGCCTTGGTATGTTCATATTTCTTTAATGATTTTGATTATAAACCTTATCTTAACAATTCTGTAATTTCCTTTATAGTGGAGAACTTCCTTTGTTTTTGCCAGGACCTCGAGAAAACGACAAAAATCTTGAAAAGAAAAATCTTCAACTTAAGGAGAAGAACAAGAACTAGAAATTGAAGTTGCGACATCTCGCAAGAAGCGTGATGAAAAATTCAACAATTGAAGTTGAGTCTTCTAGCACGAAGGACAAATATCTACTCTTCAAAGTGCTAATCAGCAACTTTATGGTATAACACCTTCTCTTTTCTTCATTTCTACTTTGTTATTTATTTTTCTTTCTCGACTTATCATTTTCGCATGAAATTTATAATCTTTTGGCAATACATCCTCCATTCATTCCACGAACCTATGGATGATGATGCTTTTCTACCGTCATCTCAATGAATCTAACAGTTCTTAAACAAGATTAATTCTTCTCATTAGATTAACTTAACCAAATTTCATCTTTTAGAAATTGAACATAGATCTAGTTTAGGTTTAGCCATTTGATTTAAACGTTATATCTTAGCTCCCGGAGAATAATATTTCAAGGCCAAGAAAAATTAGCAGCCTTATAGATGATAAGGGATCGCATTGCTAATCAAGGTGCACAAGCATTACGAAATTCCAAAAACTCTTCTTGAAGTCAAAATGAACTAGATGAATCTCTTTCAAAATGCCATACTTAATGAGCGAAGGTTCACTAAGTAATTCCAAAAAAGGATTAAAAACTCTTAAACTGCTATTAAGTTGCTAACTCATTGTCATTTGTTCTAATCGAGAAGAGGTTTCAAACCAGAATCAAGGAACTTGAGTCTGAGAAAGCCCAACTTGCAAAACACTCTCTCTAATGACAAATATTCTAAGTCAAAAGCAACTACAAACTACGTTAGTAATTTGATAATGATCTCTCGTCTGTTTTCGCAATCAAACTAATCAAACAGATTTGCAATGACCACAACCTCTTTCTTATATCCTTGTCTTCTGGAAGGAAATTCTGAAAATATGCCTTCCTCAGATGTCTCTGATGTGATGCAGCGAAGAAGAATCTGATAAAGAACGATGAAGGAGAAGAATAAGTTGAAAGATTGTTCCATTTTCCTTTTTCTCTTCTTATGATACTTGTACATTTATCCTTCTAAACCTTCCATTTTTGTAATCTCTTATCAGAAATCTATCATATGAAAATAAATAACAAGTTTTTACTCTAATCATTCCCATACTTGCTCCTCGTTATTTATTTTCACATGAGAAAATTAAGTACGATAATCTTTAAGTAATAATACTTAATTTTATAACCGCTAGCTTGCTAATTCTCCACAAATAACCTAGAAGGAATATAATTGCAGTTTCTATTTGCTTACTCAATTTCTTGTGTTATCTTAATATCTTCATTTATGTTCAAATTTCATCATTGCTGACAAGATCGTGGGACGTCTTTACATTTTTCATGTAATAACCCGTTGATCTTGTCTTATCATTGTTTTTGTGTGGTCTTATTTTGCCTTCCTAGTTAAAGGTCTTATTTTGCCACCTCATGTAGCGTCAATAAGCGGATCTAAATATTCTCGTTAACATAAAGCCCAGTGACATTAAAAATGGGTCTTGCGACAAATCGCGTGGACGTCAAGTGCGGCTTTTCATGTAGGCCCATTGATCTTGTCTTATCATTTCCTTTAGTATTATTGCCTCTGGGAGATGCTTTTTTTGCGACAATATGACGGAGTCTAAAATTCGCGAACTCAAGTCCCATGACATTGCCGCCTTGCGATTTGAAATCGCGGGACGTCTTTACACTTGCATGTAAAGACCCATTGATCTTGTCTTACCCTCGCATTAGTATTATTGCCTCTTGAGATCATCGCACAAATATGACAGTTTTTAAATTTTCTTGCCGAAAAATGACCTCATGACATTTGCGTCTTTTGACACTTATCAGCTCCTGGGGCCGGAGGGTGCGCCTCTTATCATCTCCCGGATTTGCCCCTTCAAGGAGGCGTACGCCAGCCATACACCAGCCTCCCATCCGGGTCTTAACAACAACTGATTGTTTAACCTCTTATCCCTTATACCTATGAGTTTATGGTTACGAGACCGCACCCTAAGTGGAGTTTTCTTCGGGGCCGAGTGACATGTGCCAAGACTTGCCAAGAATGGCCGAGACACTTCAAATGCCCTGCACTCTTGGCTCGACCGTGTGCCTCGGCGCTCGTGCATTACATTGACTCCTTGGAAGGGGCCCTCGGTCGTCTAAACTGTGTAACCTTATATATATAGTTGGAAATCAAGGTCCCCGGATAGGCTTTCATGGGCTAATCTTCATGACTCGGGTTCGGGAGGTGTAACCTTTCCACGAGCCATGTTTAGTAGATACCTACCTTATGATGATCGTAATGAAAAGGTGCAATCAAATTAATTAATACTTTTACTACTAGTTAAAGTAATATAGGGTAGTCAAAGTGCCGATCCCGAGGAGCCACGAGATTCTAGTTGTAAAATTGTCACCGAAAAGGGGGTGTAAAAAGCAAAAGAAAATAAACAAAGCAATTAAAAATAAAGTTGAAAACAATAAGAGAGACAAGATCAAGGAATCTAACCCGTTGAAACAATGATTAAAGTTATGTTCTTTCTACTTGTTAGTTAGTCCCATGATTATCACCAACCGTAGGATAGCAATACGCTTAGCTAGCCCCAAAATCCCTAATTTCACCGAGTAACGGGTCCGCTTAGTTACTCAGATTCTATTCAAAAGAACCACCGAGGTTAAAACACAAGATGTAATTCCCTGAATGCATTAAGATTTATGAATTTAGGTTTAGTACTAGTAGTTAAACTCGGTTCGCTTGGTCCACTTTCTAGCGTTGTTTCTACACACAATTGCTCCACGGAATCCCTCGCAAGGTCTCGTGTTTGCTACTTATGTAAAGAGTCGAAAACGATTACTTATCTCCTAACTTTCACTAGCTTTAGATCAAATTAACAAATCAATTTAGTTGGCCACCTAAACAATCTATCAATCAATCATGAATGTCTTTAAGATCATTCCTATTAGTAAAAACAAACGACAATCATGTGAAAAACTCAAGATAGAATTGAAACAAAAACTCAAATCATAAATTAAGAACTAAGAATTCATCCTCAATCAATAAAATTAACTACTCATGTTAAAAAGTTCACACAAAGAATAAGAAAAGAAAAGAATTGTGTGTGTAGAGATGTGTGTAGAAGTTGTAGAAAACTTCTCTATTTATAGCTTCAATATTCTCCAAATCTTCTAAGGAGTAGAATCTTTTCCTTTGCAATTCAATTTCAATTCAAGCTTTTCTCAACTCTTCCACCTTCTCTTTCCAAATTTGAGTCCAATTCTCCATCGATTCTAGCCAAAGTCTTCACACCCCATGAGAAGTCCATAGAAAATTCTGGAATTTTGGCTCGCCGGAAAACTGGGATTGTGGCCGGAATTTGGCCGGAAAACGTCGCCGCCGGTCACCTGAAATTCTTCTCCGGTAATGGAATATTGAGTCAAGACTCGACATTATAGTTAAGGTTGACTAGCGAGTGCCGCAACTATTGACCAAGTCAAGGTCTAAGTCACTGAGTCAGAACCGAGTCAGCTAGCTAACTCGGCTGACTGGTCCTAGCCAGGCCACTGTGCACAGGCCAAAATCTATGTTGCACCAAGATGGTGCATCAGTGCTCAGCCCAGCCATGATGGCTAATCAGTCTCTTCTTATCTGTAGCTCACTTCTGCCATATTCTCAGCTCCTTGAAGCATCACACTACTCAACCCATTCTCTGTAACCACCTAGACTCAGCTGCAACCTTTCTCAGTCTTCTAATTCTCTAACTCAAAACACAACATCACCAGCTTAACTGCCTCTCTCGCAACTGCAATTGCTTCACAACTCACTGCATACCATCACCAAATTAGTGCAAGTAACAATATTCATGGCATCAGTTCTCTTGCACCTGTAATACCAGCAACATATTAATCTTGTTATCAAGACCACAACCATCAGCCTACTCTGCCATTGCCAACAATATCTCAATAGTAACAACTCCACGGCCAAGACTGCATCCATGCCACGTACAATCAATCATTCACCTCCATAAAATGAACTGGGTCTGCATAATATCAACTCAAGCGCAAACCAAATCCACTAAAAACCACCAAGCATACAACCCTGCAACCGCTCTGTAATTCTTGTACCACCTTAATTCATCCATCTCAAGCAGCAATTTCATCTTCTGACTTCTGCTGGATTCATATTCTTCATGTAATAGATCAACAGACATCCTTGCTTGCTCCAACCTTCTTGCCCTGAGCCACCAACAAGCTCCATTTGCCTCCACCATCTCAAAGCCATACTCTGACTCCATAATCACCTCATTGAGCTGCCTTCATGGCTTCAACATACCCCAGGATCAGCATCATTCATTGATTCTTAGCCCTGTGTTGTTCTAGCACCACCTTACCCTGCAGCAGCACAGCTTATTCTAGTCCTCCATCTTCTTTGAATCACCACTTCAATCTCTCCTGGAATCTGACTGTGAAACAAACCCATCCTTTCTCTGCAAATCCCCAATTCAACACAAACCCATCTTGATTGTTGAGAATAGGCTTGAATTTCTTCTTCCTGAGCCATCGTCTTTTGTTTTTCCTCATATCGATCCATTCACGGACCATACACAAATCAGATCCAAAGCTCATTTGATTCTTCTTAATTCAACCATAGGAATTCTCGATTCAATCCATCTTTCTCCATCGATTTCTCGACCAACGCGCCATCATACCCATCTTTGTATTGTAACTCTCTGTGTAGTCTCTCGATTCTCTGCAGAGCCATCCCTATTCAAACCCAGCTTTTCTTTCATGGCAGCATCTCACAGATCGAACATCAACTTCTTCCCTCGGGTCTCAATTGCTTCTTCAGTTCTCAACCTCTCGGAATCATATTCAGCATTGATGTCAAGAGTATTTACAGGCTGCTGTTCTTCTCTCTTAGTTTTCAACTCTCAATCGGGACACAAATGATTGAGAAATAAATTTTCTCAATTAAGATAGGGTAAATAACAATTTGGTCTCAATCAAAGATGCAGTGTGAGCGGGAGTTCAAGGTGTGGGTTAAATGGGTCGGGGTTTCAACATCCATGGATATAACCCAACTTTTACCATTGATAACAGCACTATGTTTCTCGGATAAGGGCTACCGGTTGGTGACCCTTAACTCAAGCTTGTCCTTTCTCTAGTGCTCCTCAAGAGAAAGTAGCCCTTAACCTTGGCCTGGTCTGTATTTAACACTCCTCAATTGGGTTGCCCCTTAACCTCAACTGGGGCTCCATATATCAATCGCCCGTAAAATGACCTTTTTGCCCTTTTGGGCTCAAATTGGGTGCTTTCTTTTTCTTTTCCTCCGCGACTCCAAAGTAGCTACAAAACTCAAAACAAGCGTAAAATACATAATTTACAAGAAAAATAGCAAAGAAAGCATAAACTACTAGATAGTAAATTAGGTGTATTCTACACCTATCATATGACGCACTTTAGGTCTTACATTTGCCTCTTACGAAATATCATTCGCGAACTAGGGTGTACGCCATAAAGGTTCGTCCCATTCACTCACTCATTCATTTCTGTCAATTCTTGTAATCATTCATTGATTTTTGATTATTTTTTTCTCGTCTTCTTTGTGAAATTTTCGTATAATCTTGCTTCATTTGATGTGATCTGTTTGTAATTATTTAGCTAAACTTTCGTTACATTCATGAATAGCGAGATTCTCGCGTACTCCTTCTTCGATCATCACATTCTTTGTATTTTTGACATGTTTTTGTCATCTTTTTTTTTTTTTTAACTCTAAAATCAATTACTTACTTCTTGCACTTCTTACTCTCTTTGTTCTCTTGTTTCTTCATTCAAATTTCAGGATATTTCTTTCCCTTTTGAGACCATCGCAATTTCAATTGTCTTCAAGCATTGATTTCGCAAGATATCTTCATTTATCACTTATTGTGTCCACCATCGTTTTTCTCTTCTTTGTTCTTCTTTGATATTCCTTTTCCAATTAAATCATTGAACAATACTTTCCTCGCAAGACTCCACATCGACTTCATAGCATTTTGTCCCTCAGCCCTAATCTCCTTTATAACTCCAACACCACCGGGATGTGGAAATTTGATGCTGTTGGTGGTAAGTTGACGCCACACCCAAGATCTCATGTAACTTGGTCATAATTAATGTATTATAAGGATTCACATCGACTATGCAAAACAAGATTTAGGTTGATAATCCATTCAATGGTATTACCACATCTTCTATAGTTAGGTTTACTAACAGTACCATTAAAAACATAAATCTTATATGTTGACTGGTATCAAATCTTCATCTTTGCCCCCCATAGTCTTGTAGGTGTGGTAAAAAAGGATGTTCTGAGCTTCGATGTATCAATTAAGATTATTTATTGCCCATGAATTTTAAATGCCATCACTTTCATCATCAACGGGTTTTGGATTAATTTATAATCTTACCACTAATGTTTGTCATGCAACTCGCCACCATCGTGTACTCTTACTGCGAGTAAAAGAAATAATTTGTGCTTGCCATTCTTTGGTAATGATGACTTGCGATATTCATTACTTCTCTATTGTCAACATATCTTGCGAAAACTCTACTAAGAACACTATCATGAAAATCTTCAATTGTCACTGTACGAATGTGCGATAGAGTTTGAGAGAACAAGTTTTTGCCTTCGTTCCAACTTCTACTACAAATGTCTCTTTCCCTTTTGCCGTATTTACTCTTTGTGATTTTACGGAGGTGTTGGTAATGGTTGAGTCTTCTCTTCACATTTTAAGAATTGGTTTAGCTTCCCTTGATCTATCATTCTGAGGATAATTCTTTTATCTTCCTACAATCATTCGTTAAGTGTCCATGAAAATGGTGATAAGGCAGAATTCATGACTTGTCTTTGGAGGTGGTTCATTCCCCATGTTCCATGGTGCGGTATCATTTTCGTCGGGATTATAGCTTCCCATATCTTCCCCAGCTGGCGTTTAGTGGTGGCATCTTGATTTCTTCCCATACGACTCTATGACCTCGTTGTCCTCTATGATAATTCGCCTCCAACCTCCATAAGTCTCTTGTGGATTATGCCTCTGTCCTCCGTAGGTTTCTTGCGGTTGATCAAGCCTTTGAATTTTATTATTTCCCCATACAGTTGTAAAAATTTATTTCTCTTTCAATTCTTCTGATCGCGACTCCCCATAGCTACCAATTTTTGTTGACCATCATTTGGTATCCTTACTCCTTGTTGACCTTGCGAGGTACTCGCTACGGTGTTTATCAATTTGGGTAACAAACTTGCATTCGTGACTCGAACTTGTATTAGCAATAGGGTATGATTCCATCTCATTTTGCTTTTCCTCTAGAGCAATATACTCCTCCTGAAGTTCTGCAACTCAGTCATTGTGATTGTATTTTTGACTCTAAAAATTTGAATATATATGATTTGTAGCAAACATAGCATTAATGAATGATAAGATGAGATATCTCTCTCTACTCGACCCTGACCATTTAGCTAAACATTGTCTTCCATCTGAGTTAGATGCTTCAAACTTTCACCAACCCTTTGTTTTACCCAAATACATCTTCAATACAGTGCGAGGAATTGTACTTATATATGCCCTAAAAATATAGCTTTGCAAGTGATTGAAAGATGTTATTGTATTTTGGTAGCCCTTCAAACCATTTCAAAGCTTCTCTATCAGACTTGATGCAAAATATTTGCACAATATGGCATCATGATTCTCCCATTGTAGCATACATCTCATATAAGCTTTGATATCTTTGTATCGCACAAGTTGTTCCATCGAAAATGTTGGTTAATGTAGGTAAATTGCACTTGATTGGTATTTCTCTTAATTTATCTCTTGTGTGAGCGGAGTTTTCGCGGCTTCTTCTATTGCTTCATCCAAGCTGTCTCTTTCCTCCTCCCTTTTATTGTTCATCAATCCTCTCATTTCTGCCAATTCTCTCAAAATTTGTTCATTTACATCATAATTTGAATCCATTGGTCTTTTTAGTTCCTTCTCTTCGCTGCGTTCATGTCTACTTTGACTTTCTTGTTCATCATTCTCTTCTCGCATTTCTCTGCGATCTTCTCTTCATTTCTTTTGTGAATTCGCACACCATTTATATCTATCGATTTCTCTTCTTTGGTGCCTATCAGTTCTCCTTTGTGCTCTTTCGTACTCCTCATTAATATTATCATTGTTGCGATTTTGTTCTGCCTTCTTTCGATTATCATGATTATTGCGGTGAATTGCCTCTTAACTCCTGTTCTTCCATTTTGATTCTCTCAATCTTTCTCTCTCGCGAGCTAGGCGTGCTTGTTAGGCATAGTGCCTTTCAATTTCATCTTCAATTTCTTTTTGCTTCCTCGTTGCTTCTCCCATGCAATATTCTTCTTCCTTCTTCTTGATTTCTTCATCCATTGGTTGATTCTGCTCCTGCGTTGCCTATTTCCTTGGTTTCCACCATTCTTCCCATTTTGAAGAGTCTCGGGACGTGGAATATAACAATCTTCCATCATTTCTCCTCTCTCGCAATGTTCCTGCACTTTGGATTTTGCGCTTAAGCAGTTTCTTCATCAACGACTTCAGTAGGTAAATTTCTCCTTCTTTCCTCTCTAAGCGACCTTGAGCTTGACCTTGTAGTGCTTCTCGACCTCTGTTTGTAATCTCATGTTTTCCATCTCGGCTCATGGTTTTGTCTTGTCAAGTTTGCACGTTCTCTGCCTCTAATCGTCTCTCTTCATGTATTGTTTGCCTCAACGCCTCTAATGCTGCGATCTCTTCATTCCCATGAATTATTTCTCCGTTTCCCCTCTCGGTCTCTCCCCTCTTGTCCATTGTTTACCAATTGTTGTTCTTCTTCCTTCGTCCTAAGTCGATCTCCAAGTATGCACGCTTGCTCATCATAATCCACTGAGTTCTATCCCTTTGGTTGAATTGGTGATTGAATTTGATTTTCTTCATCATTCCTTATGTTCCTTCTTGAGGATTCTCCCATTTCATTTATCTCTTCTCTCCGGCAAGTCTCCTACTTCTCCCTACAGTTATTGGTTGTTCGGATGCATTTCTCCTACAGGCATTTCTTAATTTTGGTAAAGCTGTTGAAAATTATATCAAATTTCTTCTCTACTACTCCAAATTCTTTCAAATCACGATGTCAATCCTTACTCCAACACCCTTTCTAGCGCCAATATGTAGTTGCGAGAAAATCCTACACTACACCCCTCACAATATTCACACAACTAAGACATTTTTAAGATGAATAACAATGATTTTATTGATTATTTCCTTGAAGATTCACAAGACAAAATAGAAAAGAGTTAAAGAAATTACAATCACCACCAACTTTCTCTCTCTAATGACTTGTCTAACGCTCTCAAAGAATCCCCCTTTACAACTGGTTCATTCGACTCTTTATATAGGGTAGTATACAATGGATGGTGACTAAATTTGTCCTTTATTTTCGGGAATGACTTGCGAAATATCGCAAGTGTACAAGTATGCAATCTCGCAATACTCTTAAATTTCGCTAGATCTTCACACCTTTCTCGTGTTTTGGCTGTCGTCATTCATTGTGTCATTTATATTACTCTTCTGCGACGCCTTCGCGATGCTGTCATTTACTAATCTCGCGAGATATTGATGTTGCGATATTCTGATCCTACAATCTTGATAGGAAGTATCAGGAATTGAGCAATTAATCGATTCATGCTTTGAAGTGATATACTCAGATGACTGAGATTTAAACTCCTCTTGTAATTCGTTTAGTTTGTTACAATTAATTGAATTACGCGGAGGAGGAGCATTGCTCTCTTGATTAGTAAATCAATGTCGACTTCAACATGAATTATTCCTCATAACTTGATTTAGCTTGCAAGAGATTCTTGTTCTTTACGGAGGTATAACTCTACATCAAGAGATAAGCTTTCAAGTTTCTTTTCAAGCCAGAAAACACTTGAGGATTTTAAACACTGGTTGGGGTTTTAGGCGAATTTCTTCTATGATTTAATTAAATCGGACATGGAAAGAATACTGGAATCCCTGAATCTGGTGGCGCATTTATTGAGATAGCGCTCTTTGTCCATAAGTCGGATCACTACAAACACAGGACTTGTAAGGTCTTGAACGTGTTTGCATGCTCTGATACCAATTGAAAAAGAGGGGGTAAAACAACCACACCCAATATTTTGGTTAGCAATCTGTATGGACAAACTCTAATATACTTTCTAGAGAATCAACTAGACAGTCATATCCAATCTAGAGAAAAAGTATATCAAAGAGTTTATATCTCAATCTCTCGATTTGATCTTTACTCAAGCAAATAGAAATCTGCGAGTCTTTATCAAGAGAGATAACTTGGATGGTACCAAAGACCAATATCAAGTGTCAATCAATTTAAATCAACAACCAAAAGATCGGATATTCTAATTGATTGAACAACGCACAACTGCGATATTTCAATTATATAAACAAATATAATGCGGAATAGAAATAACACAAATCGGAATAGAAATAACTAGAATTTCAATTATATTTCAATTATAATTGTTTATATTTCAATTATATAAACAAATATAATGCGGAATAGAAATAACGAGAATTTTGTTAACGAGGAAACAGCAAATGCATAAAACCAGGACCTAGTCAGTTGAACACTGTGGCATATTAAGCCATTCTGAGACACTGGCCTACTCCTAAACTAACTTGATCTGAATTTGTAGTTGAACCCAAATCAATCTCACACTAATCAAGATACAGTTATGCTCCTCGCCTCCGATCAGCAGGATGCTACGTAATTGATTCCCTTAGCGATCTCACCCACAACTAAGAGTTGCTACGACCCAAAGTCGAAGACTTTAATAAATAAATACGTATCACACTGAGAAAAGTCTATAGTAATAGATAAATCCGTCTCCCACGAATAAACCTATGAGTTTTGTTTCGTCTTTTGATAAATCAAGGTGAACAGAACAATCAATAACCCAGGACTTATATTCCCTAAGAACAGCCAAGTATTATTGATCACCTCACAATAATCTTAATCGATTTAACAAAAAAAGATATTGCGGAATCACAAACGATGAGACGATGTGTTTGTGATTTCTTTTCTATCTTGCCTATCGGAGATATAAATCTCAAGCCAAATATTTCAATTGTACTCGTACGATGGAAACAGCAAGATCAGATCACACAACTACGAGAAAAGTAGTATCGGTCTGGCTTCACAATCTCAATGAAGTCTTTAAGTCGTTAACCTGGTTTTAAAAGAAGAAAACCAAAGGTTAAAGGAGAATCGACTCTAGCTTAGCAAACTAGTATCACACGTAAAGTGTGGGGATTAGGTTTCAGGTTGCTAGAGTTCTCCTCATATAGTCTTTCAAATCAGGGTTTGCAATCAATGTTAGCTTAGAGCAAAGCATTCAATATTCACCCGTTAGATGAAAACCTTATTAGATTCAAGCTAATATTTCTCAACCGTTGGATCGAAAACTTATCTTGTTACACACAAACGAAATGTTCAATTTTGGGTTTCTGTAGCGTACCCAAACATTAACATTTGTTGGTTCAACAATAGTCAACCAAATGGTTAGCCATATGATCACTCTCATATCAACCATATTCTTCTTCACCATAACTAGTTCAAATGACTCAAATGAACTAGTTAGAGAGTTGTTCAATTGCTTAGATCTTATGTAACTACACAAGACACAATCGAAGCAAAAACGGTTTGATTCACTCGAGTTGGTTCATGAACTTTATAGCCACGGTTTGCAAAAGCATTCCTTAGTTTATATAAACATGAGTTCAAGAACTACCGGTTTTAAATATAACCTACTCAAGTTCGCGGACTTAAGCTCATGGAAGGAGTACACAAACTCCAGCAAAAATTCTCGGGTGAGAACTTCCGCCAGTTCGCGGACTTGGCTTGCGCCACTTCCATTTCTCTTGATCAACAAAGTTCG
The DNA here is from genome assembly GCA_023531295.1 of Papaver armeniacum. NCBI lineage: Eukaryota > Viridiplantae > Streptophyta > Magnoliopsida > Ranunculales > Papaveraceae > Papaver > Papaver armeniacum. Next base: position 196,171 of record JAJJWW010012936.1, read on the forward strand.
AAAACTTTGGTTAAAGAAATAAGGACTTATACATATATGTGTTTCCACAACAATGCTTATATCCTACCAATGGTTATGTAATCTAAACTTTCATTTCAATCATTGAAACATTCTCAGAGAACGTTATATAGCCGTTATTCCAGCCCGTTTTTCGTCAGGAGAGCAATTTTCAAAGTGATTGAAACATATCATGACTTTCGTCACTAGGTAAAGATGAATTCGGTTAAAGCGAAAGCTTACTGACACATATTTCGAGAAATAGATAGGCGAGTTAAACTCGAGGCTCGAAATAGCAAATGTGTATAATGAAAGTCTATACGTATAAACGACTTTTGTCTACAGAGTAGGAGATAGAGTAAATAGACTTTTGAGTGGCAGATAAGTTCAAGTCTCCACATACCTTTTAGTCGATGAAGTTCCCGGTTCCTCGAGTAGTCCTTCGTCTTGTATAATGATTGCCATGGAGTTCTTGAGCTCAACTACACTTTCTATCCTAGTCCGAGACCTTTAGTTACATAGGCTAGAAATCAAGACTTATAGTTTTGATCATTAACATTGACAAACATGCTTGAGATAGCAACACATGCAAGTTCGACCAAGCAATGCTCTAACAGATTCTAAACCTTGTTAGAATCCAAACTGATAGAATCAATCGGTTGAAACACAACGTCAATGCAATTATCGGTATAGTAAAAGATCGTGACTCTAAATTAAAGGCTCTTAGCGAGGAGGCGAAACTCAAAAGGATGCCTTGGAAATTGAACATCTTTTGAGTAAACTCTCTATTCAAGGATGTTCTAAAGAGTCCACTATACCAATCGCTTGACCCACCCAAGCTGTAAATTGGTTCCGGAAGCTAAATGCAATCCTTAGATTAAAAATGATGTGTTTGTATCTTCCTCTAATCAAAAGGATTCTTTCCTATAATTGGAAGGAAAAGAGACTCAACCGTGAACACCATTCATTTAATGAGCTTAGGGCTCATACTTGTGTTAATTAATCACAAAGGTTGAAATCTCACTCACAAAAAAATCCTGGTTGAGTGAGATATGAGTGGAGTATACTTGTTGGTAAAATGCTTTCTAATTAGTGAGCTATTTTGTTATTGTCCATAGCTAAACTATTTCTACAACTGTGACTTTGCCCAAGTATTGTTTGTGTCTCAAGAATCTCTTCGTTTTTCTTATTGATTTAGTTTGAAGAAGTTTTTGTTGCAACTAAGTTGCACCTTTCTCTTGTGCTCTAAATTGTTTCTCTGTGGAGATATAAAATTTGTGAAATAAAATCTTCACATAGCAAAATTATATTGGTTTGTCTTACCTTGTAAAAAGGTACATTTCATTTTGGTTTTGTTTTTCTTTTGGAGTGGATTGTGTTAAAATGCGGGTACCCATCTTACTTGTCTGAACTGTCTTTAAAAACCCTAAAAGTTACCGTCCTTAAGAAACCATTTAAATGCCAAAACTATTGAGTCACGTACGCATACTCTAGGTTTTGTCTTTTTTTCAAGAATGTCTTCACCTTCTCGCACTTGGTGGTTTTGCAAGAGGTTTTCTTGACAAAGGTATTGGTTTCGAGTCCAAAGGGAGGAAGAAAAGAACCCTAGTAGAAGATGATGATCAAAATCCACGATGCCTCATGCTACTATGCCTATACTCATCGGGATGTTGAGAATGAGGATATGGTTTCTGCCAAGTGGTTCATGATTTTATTAAATACTTTGAGGAAGCAAAGCGCAACTCGTTGATACTATGAAGGGTCTTGATGTGTTAAGAACTCGAGTTGAAAAAGGTTAATTCAACCTTGTTCTCATGAAGACACATGTTAAAGATCTTCTCAATGAGGATATCTTCTCTGAAGAAGCAGTGGACACTGTCAATCACAAGCTCAAAGGACTCAAGACTCGTGGGGGTTCTGGAAGTGATCCTTGATTTCCGTTCGTGATCGGTTTTGTTGGTTTAAGAGTTTTTTGTTTTTTTTTTGCTTGTTGTCTTTATTTTGTCTAGGAAACTTTTTATGAGAATTTATTATTGTGTTTTAAGAAGGATAACTAGGGTTTGGAATATAAATTATTGTGAGTACACATAGCTATTGCCAACGATTTTCATCTTGCAATGTTTTTAGATTTATTTATTTAAATTCTAAAGTTTATTTGGAAGATGATTTTGCACTATTAATCTTTATTGGTTTTTTATTGCAAAAATTATGGGATATGTGTGTTTGCGTCCGTGAACTATGATTGTCCCATATACGTGAAAAGCTAAGCATATTATGTCATTATGCAAATATTTATGGAAGATGGGATGAACTTTTGATTGCAAAGATTAAGTCTATTATATGTCTCTATGCAAATATTGATGAAAAATAGAATGAATCTTTGAATATTATGATATTGGTCTTTCCCTGATCCACTTCTATGTGAAAGTCTTGTGTGGCTCCGTAAGTTCTCTTATGTTGAGCATTTCCGATTAAATTAATCATGGGTTCTCTTGTGGTTAATTTAATTGAGTTTTCTGGATACAAATTCATGTCTCATGTAATTTGTTAATGTCCAAATAAATCCTTCTTTTCTCGTAAAAGTAAGGTCGCTCTTGTTGTTCTTTCGGGAATGACATTTTATGGGTGAGATTTGTTAATTGAACTTGTGCTTAATTGCCAAATCTTTGTGGGGAGTGCGGATGTGGAATATTGTAGGAGATTTCTTGCATCTTTATAAACTCCTTGATGAATACACTAAGTTTCGACTATGTGAAATCATCGAAACAAAGTTGATATGTTCTCTTTTGGTCATGAAGTATCTCTATGGAAATTTCATTATGATCCCACTAGTTTTCGTACCTTTGCCATTTTTTATTGACATAAAGGGTAGAATTAATGTGTAGTTCACACTACAAATACATATGGTTTACAGATCATTATGTAGGGGGAGTGGTTTTCATTGTGAGATGAAGTGTTGACTAAGGGGGAGTGATACATATAACCATAGTATTGTTGTCAAAATTGTGGTACAATTGGACTTTGATGTTGTGTAATAATACTATGACACTGTATAACAATGATTGAGAGCTACTGTTTTCTCATTGTTATAGCTACGGATCTTCAACAACTATGATCTTTGAGTTGAACACGTTGAGAATCTTGGAGTACTTGGAAGTGACGAAGATTCGAGTAATGTTTATTAAGAACCAAGGAAATCAAGCATTTGGATGAGAAGCTACAAAGTTTATTTATTTTGTAATCCATATGTATTGATAGTTTTTTCACTAAAATTGACAATGGGGGAGATTGTTAGAGCACTACTCGGTCGAACTCGCAAGCGTTGCTATCTCAAGCTTGTTTATCAAGTTTAGTGATCAAAACTATAAGTCTTGATTTCTAGTCCACTTATAGCTATGTCTCGGATTATGATAGAAAGTGTAGTTGGGCATTAGACTTCACGACGTTCATCGATTGAAGACGAAGAACTACTAAGGGGAGCTTGTGGAACTTCATCAACAAAAGGTATGTGGATACTTGAACTCATCTATCACTCAAGAGTCTATCTACTATATCTCCTATTTGAGACAAAAGTCGTATAACTATATAGACTTCGATTATACACATTTGATATTTCGAGTTAAATTTAACTCCCGCTTTACATATTTCTCGAAATATGTGTTGGTAAACTTTCGCTTTAACCAAGTTCATCTTATATTCTTGACGAAAGTCAAAAGATGATCATGTGAAAATCGCCTTGTAACATCTTACATGATTTGTGTGAGACAGGTCATTTGATGTAGACTCAGAATGTTTCATTATTGATCACTCGATCACTTGAAAATTGCTTTGAAGCTAATAGTTTATGTGAGACAGCTATTGTCGTCTTCTAAGAATGTTTTAATGATTGATATGGGAGTTTAAAACAAATAACCATGATTGGATATGGCATAGCATGCGTACTTGTATGCTAACTGTTACAAATTATTCCAAGTTCGGGAATCATAGTATGCATACCCGTATGCATACTGGTTGGTTAATGAAAGTCCGGGAACTTAGTATGCATACAGGTATGCGTACTGGCGTGAGTTTCAAGTTCCGGAAATTCAACTGAGTTTGGAAGGTATGCGAACCCGTTCGCATACTGGCGAATCCAAACTTAGTCCGGCCACTTAGGTATGCGTACCGTATGCATACTTGAGTAGGTTATTTTCTAAAATCAGTTTGTTCATGAACTAATACATTTATATAATAAGGAATGCAATCTTTTGCAAACCGTGGCTATAATGATCATGAATTGATTTGAGTGAATCAAAATCGATTTTGCTTCAATTGTGTCTTGTATACTTCTATTAGAATATAAACAATTGAACTACTCTAAAACTAGTTTCATTTGAGTCATTTGAACTAGTTAAGGTTAAGATGAATAAGGTTGATATGAAAGTGTTCATATGGCTAACTTTGGTTAACTATTGTTGAGCCAACAAAGGTGTACACGTTTAGGTACGGTTACTCATATCTAAATGAAGTCACTTTTCATTTGTGTGTAACAAGCTAAGTTCGATTTAACGGTTGGAAGATATTAGCTTGAGTCTAATCAGGTTTTCATCTAACGGTGATACTGAATGCTTTGTTACCAAGGTAACATTGATTGCAAACCCTGATTTGAAGGCTATATAAGGGAGAACTCTAGCAACTGGGAAACCTAATACCTACACCTCATGTGTGATACTAGTTGCGACTAGAGTCGATTCTCCTTTAACCTTAGGTTTTTCGAAACTCAGAGGTTAACGACTTAAAGACTTCATTGGGATTGTGAAGCGGACCCAACTATTTTCCCTGTAGTTGCGTGTTCGATCTTGCTATTTTTATCGTGTTGAGTATTATCTTCTCTAAGATTTTCTCGAGATTTAATCTCCGATAGGCAAGATAAAAAGTAGTCACAAACATCTTCGTCTCATCGTTTGTGACTCCCTTAGGATATATATTGGACTTGTTTGCCAATTGAATAGTAATTTTTGCTTATTTCAAAGGTCCAAGATTCAAAGAATCATAAACATCGGCTGACATAACACTTATGGAAGCTCCCAAATCAAGCAAAACACGCTCAAATCGCCTATTACCAATAGTAATTGGCATCGTGAAATCACCAGGGATCTTCACACTTAGCAGAGCATCTTCTTTAGTAAGATAGTGTAGCATTTTTTCGCCCACATTCGAGTAATTCATTAGCAATCAACTTATCCTTCCTTGTGCATAAATCCTTTAAAACCTTGGCATACACAGGTGCAGTTGATGGCCTCAATAAATGGAATGTTGATTTGTATCTTCTTTGAAAATATCCATGATCTCCTTGTCTTGAGCTTGCTTCTTTGACTTGGCAAAACGACTAGGGAAAGGAGGTGGTGTGGTAAAAGTGGTAACCGTGTCCTTAGGTTGGCCGGTTGAGGTTGGATTTTCCTTTGGAATAGTTTCCTCTTCTACTTACTTTTCGATGTCGTTACTAACCCTTTCTTGTTGCTTTGGCTCTTGTTTTGTCTCCCACTTCTTAGAGTTACGACATTGACATGCTCTCTTGGATTCACAAAGGTTGTGATGGTAACTTTGTTGATGTTTGTGTTTTTAGCAAATTCATATCAGTCGCCATTTGCCCCATCTGCTTTTGTAAGTCTCTAACAGCAGCATCATTCTTTTGTTGATATTGTAGGTTTTGTTGTAAGATAGCATCTTGTTTCTGAGATATTCCCTTTTTTCTTGCATCATAACCTTCATCATCTCCTCTAAATGGAACTATGAGTTTGTTCTGAGTTTGAGGGTGGAGTTGTGATTGTTGAAAACCACCTTGTCTCGCATATGGATTAGGAGCTGTAGCTTGCTTGTTCGCATAACTGAAATTTTGGTGATCTTTCCAACCAGGATTATAAGTATTTGATTATGGATCATACCTTTGCCTTTGATTAGGAAATATAACATTCACCTCGGCATCATATTCATATGTAGGAACAACTGCGGAAGCTATCCGTTGGACCATCTTTTCCAAATTACCGATCTGTTGCTCAATATGTGATGAATCTCCCATCTCACTAACTCTTCATTGATGAGTCTCTAGTATAAAATTGCTGCGTATTTGCAGCCATGCTCTCAATCAAACTAGTAGCCTCCTCGATAGTTTTATTAGCCAGTGCACCACTGCTTGCCGCATCAATCAAGTGTCTCTCATGCGGTAGTAACCCCTCATAGAAGTATGTAATGATAAGTTGTGGTGGTATTTGATGATGTGGGAAACTCGCCAACAATTTCTTGTACCTCTCCCAATAGTCATACAAAGATTCTCCAGAAATTTGTACAATGCCACTGATTTCCTTGCGAATAGATGCAGCTTTAGAAGCAGGTAAATATTTCTCCAAAAACAGCTTTTTCATTCCGGTCCATGTGGTAATACTTCCGGAAGGGAGGTAGTAGAACCATGAGTCTGCTTGGTATGTTAATGAAAACGGAAAAGCTTGTAGAAAAGTTGTATCATCATCATCATCGCTCTTTTTCATACTTCTGACTGTATTCTGAAACTGCTGCAAGTGTCAATTAGGATCTTCACCCGGTAGTCCCTTGAACTTTGGAATCCAATGAAGAAGATTTGACTTAAGTTCCATTGTGTCGGTTAGAGTAATACACAGTGGTTGAGATTCTAAACATGGTGATGTTAAATCTCTCAACGTCTTCCTCTCTGGAGGTGGAGGTGGTGGTGGATCTATCTCGTCGTCTGTATTAACCATCTCTTCTGTAGAAGGTTCTAGTTGTAATTGCTGACGTGCTTGAAGTATTGTTCCTTTACGGGTTTGAATTCTGCACCTCAGATAATCCCAATCTTTCGGTGCCAGAGATTAAGTACCTGAAACCAAAAAAAATCTAGAGTAAAATCTAAGAATAAATGATTAATTTTTTTTTTTTTTGATAAAAATTAAAATAAAAACAATCTAAAAACAAAGTACTAAAATAAATAAATAAAATACTAAAATAAAATAAAATAAAACAACTAAAAGCTACCGACTGCTCCCCGGCAGCGGCGCCAAAATTTGATGCGCGTCGTTTACACAGCAAATTAATTTACTTCTTTCCACACTATTAACTAGTAATATAATGGCAAGGAGTTCGTTCCCACGAAGAGCAGGGATTTTAGTTGTTATAAAGTAACCGAAAGGGGGGTTTTTAGATTTTAAATCAAAGTAATTGACAAAAGAAAATATAAAAGATTTGTTGTAAATTATAAGGAGAAAGATGACTAGGGAATCCTTCGCGAATCACTGAATGAAACTTAATTGAATACAAGTTTATCTATTGTTGAATTTATATTGTTACCAACCGTAGAATAGCAATAAGCTCCTGCTATCCCCAGTTCTGTTGTCACTTTGGATACGGAGTGCTCGACTACCAGTTTCTATCCAACTAACCCACCAAGAATAAGCTCTCAAGGTGTAGATTAACGAATGCTTTACACTATGTGAATCGGGTTGATCCTAGCATCGGACACATAGGCTCGGCCCGCTTACTAGTGTTATCTTTACACACAATTCACAATGAGAATCCCTACGTCGGCTCTTGCGATTTACTACTTGTGTAAATAATTGAGTGACAATTACACGTATCACCAACCCCAATACTAGTAGAAGAATTATCGATTGGATAATTTAATTGATCACTTTAAATAACCCTCAATATTCTTAAACATTAAAAATAATAAAGATAATCAACAATAAAATAAAACTTGAAATAACCTTGGTTTAAGAAATTAAAGCTTCATTGTTCAGGACTTTGAAATCATCCCTAATCAATAAGAAGTTTAGCTACTCATAGCTAAAAAGTAATAATAATTAAATAAATAAGATAGAAAGAAATTGAAACTAAATATAAAAGATCACAAGAAAATCCAGGGAGCAAAACTTTATTTCTCTCTGTTTTTGTCTCTAGCTACAAAAGGAATAATAAAAGAAGAAGTGAATTTTTTGTTGGGTTTTAGGCTTCTATTTATAGCCTACACATAACCTAGCCGATCCACGAAAATCGTAGAAGATAGAGATGTGAAGTCGGTTAGCTTATCACATATTATGATTCGAGTGTGTGAGAAGTACTTGGTGAAACGCAACCGCACCATCCCATTGGTTTAAACTCTAGCGGTAACCATGTGTTTTTATCGCACTGGTCAATCTTTTTCGGGCTTCGATGCTCGCGTTACTTCCAATAATCACTTGCTTTCAAAAGCTGGCGTCAAAGCTGTTTCAGTTAGTCCCCACCGATCGTACGCGTCAGAGAAAATATCTTTAGTTCCACCTTACATGCCCTGACTTCTTCTCCGATCACACGTGCTCCACCTTCTCTATCCATGTTCTTCAATTGCTATTTAGCAGAAACTTCTCTTTCATTTCCGACTTCGATCTCGGTCCCATGATAGCAACAACTCCATTGTTCCGTCGACTACAAGTAGCATTACTTCTCCGTCTTGGTTTATCTCGAGTTGTTCTCCATGCCATCCGACCCAACTCCATCACCGTGAACAGCATTCACAGCTCGAGCTTCACAGCCAACACCATTTTTCTCCATCTTTCTCACCATCAAGAACATCGTCATGTTCTTCTCGACATTAATGGAAGCATCCTCTCATACTTCTCCATTTCCTCAAAACCATCACAGCTAACCCCCAACAGCAACTCCATTGCCTCGTCGAGCTTCACTACGTCTTTGTCATCGTCGATCCCATGAGCTCAACCCATTTCAAGTAATCGAGAGGATTGTTAGTTAATTTGAAGTTACTTAGCTAATTAAGATTAGTAGTAATTTAGTGAGTACACATGAGTGTTCCACATGCTTTGTATTAGGTTTATGTAGACCTAGTATATAAAGAAGAGATGAAGAAAGAGAATGTAATTCCAATGAAATGAAATTGAGTAGAAGAGCTAGAGAGTAGCCAAGATCCTCACCTCCATTCAATCAAATTACTTCAAATTTCCTTATTAATTCAATCATAAATCCAACAATTGGTATCTAGAGCTTAAATCTATTAGATTTGATCTTGGTGAGTCAAAAAAATCAATTTCTACCCATTAAATCAAAAATCAGCAACATTTAAAGTTTTCAAAATCTAGATCTAGAAAAGAAAAAACCCGATTTCTTCAATCAATCATCAACCAAATCAATGGCAAGTAGTAGTAACTCAAGTTTCTACATTCAACAACCTTCAATACCACTTTTTCATGGAGAAAATTATGATTTTTGGGCCATCAAAATGAAGACCTTGTTCATGTCACAAGATGTGTGGGAGATTGTACAAAATGGGTATGATGAAGTTGAAGATACATCAAATCTCGAACAACCCCAAAAGGATTTACTTAAGGAGAGTAGAAAGAAGAATGCAAAAGCATCCATGTACATTCAACAAGGAGTTGGAGACACTATTCTACCAAGAGTAATCCATTTTCCTATAGCTAAGGAAGCTTGGAATATCCTTCAACAAGAGTATGGAGGTAATAAGAAGGTAAGAGAATTGAAATTACATTCATATAGAAGAGATTTTGAGAATCTAAAAATGAATGAAAATGAATGTTTGAATGAATTTTCTTCAAGAGTTGTTGAAGTTGTTAATAATATGTTGATGTGTGGTGAGAAGATGGAAGAAAGAAGAATTTGTGAGAAGATATTGATATGTTTGCCGAAGAAATTTGAACCCATTGTGGCGGTTTTAGAAGAGACTAAAGATTTCTCTACATTAAAGTCACAAGAATTATGGGCTTGTTTGAAGGTGTATGAACAAAGGGTGTCGAGGCACTTAGAAAAATCAATTGAAAGTGCATTTCAATCAAAATTGAACTTGAACTCAAAAAATTCAGCAATGAAGCAAAATGGGAGAAAGGAGGAGCTAACTCCAACAACTACACAAAAAGTGATACTTCTCAAGTACCAAGGTGCAATTTTTGCAAGAAGAATGGTCATTTGGAGAAGAATTGTTGGAACAAAGGAAAGCCCCAATGTCGCAATTGCAAGAAGTATGGACATTTGGAGAAAGATTGTAGATACAAAGAAGACAAAGTATACAAGTTGAAGAAAGCTTTGTATGGTCTCAAGCAAGCACCAAGAGCTTGGTATAGTGAGATATATGGATACTTCAAAAGGCAAAAATTCAACAAAAGCAAGAGTGATCCTACACTATATGTGAAGACAAAAGGTACGTCTATTCTCATTGTTGCCTTGTATGTTGATGATCTTATCTTTACGGGTAATGATGCTCATATGATTGAGCGATTCAAGAAAGAAGTGATGATGAAATGTGAGATGAGTGACATGGGTTTGATCAAGTACTTCCTTGGTATAGAATTTCATCAAAGTGAAGATGGACTGTTCATTTCTCAAAGCAAGTATGCCGAAAAGGTGTTGAAGAAATTTGGTATGCTTGGTTGTAACCCCACATCTACACCACTTGTAGTGAATGAGAAACTCAAGAAGGATGATGGAGGAAGAAAGGTTGATGAGACTTACTATAGAGGTCTCATTGTTACTTGTTGTACCTTACACATACAAGACCCGACATCATGTTTGCTTCAAGTATGCTTTCTAGGTTCATGAGTTCACCTAGTCATCTACATCTTGGCGCGGCAAAGAGGTTGTTAAGGTACATACAAGGAACAATGAATTTTGGAATCATGTATTCAAGAAATTTGGATGTCAAATTAGTTGGCTATTGTGATAGCGACTTGGGAGGGTGTATTGATGACATGAAGAGTACATCGGGTTATGCTTTTTCTCTTGGTTGGGTATATTCACATGGGCATCAAAGAAGCAAGAAACCGTAGCTCAATCCACAGCGGAAGCGGAGTACATTTCGGCATCAATAGCTACATCTCATGTTGTATGGCTATGAAGAATCATGGAAGACATTCAACGAAGCAAGAAGAAAGCACCGTAATCTTTTGTGACAATAAATCGGCAATTGCTATGTCCAAAAATTCGGTTGAGCATTAATAGAGCAAGGCACATCAAACTCAAGTACCATTTCATTCGTGAAGCGGTTGAAGATGGTGAGATAGAACTCAAGTATTGCAAGACGGAAGACCAATTGGCGGATATATTCACCAAGGCACTTTCCAAAGGAAAATTTCAACATTTCCGTGAACTACTAGGAGTAGAAGAACATCACATTAAGGAGGAGATTGTTGAGTAATGTAATGTTAAGAGTGTATTAGGAGTGTTAACTTTACATTTAGTTGTGTGTTATCCAAATGAGTGGATATTAGACATCCACACATTTTCCTTGTAAGGTCTATTATAGACCAAGTAGAAGAGAGAGTATCATCTCTCCAACTAAATGAAATTAGAGAGTGAGAAGAACCAAATAGGTTCCCACTACTCCATTAACAAAATCATCCACAAACATCTATCTTTAATCACCCAAAAAATCCAACGATTAAGTCGACTACGGTAGCATTACTTCTCCGTCTTGGTTTATCTCGATACATTCTCCATGCCATCCGACCCAACTCCATCACCGTGAACAGCATTCACAGGATCGAGCTTCACTGACCAACACCATTTTTCTCCATCTTCCTCACCGGCAAGAACATCGTCTGTTCTTCTCGACATTAATGGCAACATCCTCTCATACTTCTCCATTTCCTCAAAACCATCACAGCTAACCCCCAACAGCAACTCCATTGCCTCGTCGAGCTTCACTACATACTGTCATCGTCGATCCCATGAGCTCAACCCATTTCAAATGTCTACTCCTTCACCGTTGATCAACATCAACGGCACATCCATCTCTTATCCGTTAAAGCAAAGCCCTCGAGCATCACTGTTTGTTAGTCACCTTGGTGATTTATCGAAATCGGACAACAACCCATGTTTTCTACCACCTCCAAAAGAATGGAGATAATATCCATAAGAACTCGAAATTCCCTATTCGAAATTCCCGCAATCGTGATCATCACGATCATGTAGAATCACCGGCCATTGACGTTCTGTGGAGTTAGAGAAGAAGAAGAATGTGCCCTTAGTAAAATGGTTGGTGTCTTTAAACTTTGGCATCCCCCTATTGTAAAAGACCGAACTGCCTTTAGCGGTTCCCTTGAACTTGACTGCCCCTTAACATGAGGGTGTCCCTTAGCGATCTTCATTCAATTGTCCGTCCCGGAACACCGCGATTTAGTTCCGATTCATTCTTGTTTAGCCCATAACTTCTTCATACGATGTCGGAATGACTCGTTCTTTTCCATTGCCTTCGTCTTCTCGTCCTCTACACAATGAAAAGTAGAAATCTTGAATTTGAACGAGTTCCAATTGGTCTTTGGCCCTTCTCCTCTTGTAGCTAGCTTCTTTCCTTGCACAATTAAGTGCATATTCACTTCTTTTGGATGATTCATCTAATAAAACACAAATAAGAGAAAACAAGCGTAATATATAATAATTTGCAAGAAAACCAACAAATACTAGCATGGAATTGACACTAAATATATGTGAAATATGCACTTATCAGTGTCGCCCATGGCAAAGTTTTTTTTTTTTTATATTCGTTTTCTCTTATTGAAAATGCGATCACCATGGTGATCACCCGGAGGGGTATTGTGTTTTTTTTCTTCCCAATTTTATGGGAATTTTTGTGTCCGAGGTTTGTTTCGTCCATTAATCTATTGGTGGCTTCATTACTATGGTATGAACCTCTTTTCCTTTATAGTTTCGCTTATGGATTCGCCACATGATTTTACTTTCGAAGGTGCACACCCATGTCACCAAATGAGAGATGATGTTACATTCCAAATATAGTGCTTCTCTAGGGTTCCTTAATCGATGAACATAAGATCATTTGTGTATCGTGAAGGATGTGGCGACACAAATTTTTAGAGTTTCCCATCATCGACCATCTCCTAGGACCACTTGCCTTAAGTTCCCTGCATGAGATAGTTCGATGACTATAAAATTGGTGGAATCCGAAATAATCTTTGGTATTTTCCACGTTATCTAGTTATTTTTCCCGATTCTATAGTTAGTTAAAGTTGTATTTCCGATCTACCCATTGGAAGATTTCGGAAAGCGGTGTATTCAACCGTGTAAACTAGGTATATGAATCTTCTCTTCTTCGCTTAGTGTTGATCTCGCCCTTTCCAATCTACAGATTTTTTTTCCTGTCGAACCTAAACTAATATTGATTGTTTCTCTCCAGATCGTTGACTCGTACCTTCGGGTTATATGGTTCCACCATATTTTTCCATGACCACTATTTCCTCGAGTCATTTTTCATAGGTCTCATCTTGGAATTCTTCGGGTGCCATGAAGTCTTCTGGGATATTCCATATCTTTTCCGGCGTTGCTGGTATATTTTCGAACATTATATAAAGATGGGATATGTCTTCTTCTTGTTGTTTGTTGATAGTGTTGGATGTTATTATCAAGGCAAAGATTTTCACTTTTCAATTGCATTCTTCTTCCCGGGAATAGTCAGGTTTTATGTTGGATGGTGTAGTTATTAAGTGGAAAGATATTCTTTTAATAATTTTAAGCTTTATATTTTCTTGTTTGTTCCTATGATGCCAATTCTATTCATCCAAAATTATTTTTTAAGGTACCAACAAATAGACTCCTTAAAAAAATTGAATTTAACGACGGCGCTATGGTGTAGAAACGCTTTTACTTGTAAAATTTACGGTATGCATGTACACTTTAGACAAAATATATTACATCATAGTACCGTGATATCATCGGGTGTAAGGCCTAAATTAGCGATGACTTTAGAGCAATTGGAGAGAGGTACTTTCTTGAGAACGCCAAGGAATTCATGAATCGAATAGGAGAATCAATACCACCGTTATCAATTGTGATGGCTACACGACCTTGATTTCTTGTAGGAACAACCGTTACAATGGACCTAGGGCTTTCTTTGAGTAATACTTCACATACGTCATCTTCATGATCACCATTAATTACTACTAAATACATACCGTCCTCATCGGTCACAACATCCTCGGCCGTGTATGTAATGTTTCCACCTTCTTTATTTACTGCATTCTAACCCTACCTTAGCTCCTATACAAATAAAGTAATAAATTTCTACGTTCATTGCACATGGAATAACTATTTTGTGAATTCAAAACAAATCCAAAAAACAAAGAAAAACAAAACCTGATTAAAAATAATAATTAAACAATCTTATCAAGGATCATTTCAATTCTACCTTTGATCGGTTCAGAAATTTCGGTCTCAAATCCGGCACGACATGTATCACATTAGATCGATTTACGACATGAAAATCATCACAATAAACATACGAAATAAAACATATAACAACAACGACAAAGAGGATAACAAGTTGAGAAACCTTTGTCATCCTTTTCTCAGTACTTTGTCTTTCTTTGCCTAAATTTTGAGAGAGTCAAAAAACGATTTCTTGTGAAGGATAACAAATTTTTTTTTTTTTTTTGAGAAAAATAACAAAAAAGATTATAAAATAAGGAGTTAGTATATGTTTAGGTAAAACCTTTTTTCTAGCTAATTAATTGAGTTCAGTTGTTTGATTTATTTTTTAATCAATTCTTAATTTAGAAAATATTTAACAACCGCAAAAGAGATAACAAAAAATGCTCTTTACCACTAGAAAATATTCTTAATTTAGCTAATTAAAATGCTCTTTACCACTAAAAAAATGCTTTTACCACTAGAACCAGGGCTTAAATTTATTTGATTGTTTTCCTCTTTACCACTAGAAAATTCCGATCATTTTTTATTTTTATTTTAGTTCCTTTCTAAATTGAAATTTAAAATTTATTTCTCGCTTGAGTAATTTTAAAAAATTTGCGGTTTAAACATCCCAACAACACTAAAAATTAAAAAGCAGAAAAAAATAATCTTAAAGGGGTTGAATGTCATATGATTGGGGTTCACGTTGTTAGAGGAATGCTCGGTCGAACTCGCAAGTGTTGCTATCTCAAGCTTGTTTGTCAAGTTTAGTTGATCAAAACTATATACTTGATTTCTAGTCTACTTATAGCTATATCTCGGATAAGGATAGAATGTGCAGTTGATCTTTGGACTTCACGGCGTTCACCAATTGAAGAAGAAGATCTGCTGAGGAGCTTGGAGGAACTTCATCAACAAAAGGTATGTGGAGACTAAAACTTATCTATCACTCAGAAGTTTATTCTATTCTATCTTCTAATGAGACTAAGTCGTATAACTATATATACTTTTACATTATACACATTTGATATTTCGAAGTGAAGTTTATCTCGCTTATTTATTTCTCACAATACGTGTTGGAAGCCTTTTTCTTTAGCTATGTTCATCATATTTGTTGGAGGCGAATATTAAGTCAAAAGATGATCATGTGAAAATTACCTTGAACATCTTATATGATTAGTGTGAGACAATCATTTGATGTTAGCTCGGGAAGTTTCACATTGATCATTCAATCACTTGAAAACTACTTGAAGCTTATGGTATGTGTAAGATTACCATTGTCGTCTTCTAAGGATGTTTCAATGATTGAAATAAGAGTTTAGAACAATTACACATGTCCTGGATACAACACGGTATGCATACCCCGTATGCGAACTTGTATTGTGATGATTGGTCTGGAACTCTTGTTTGCGTACCTAGTATGCCAACGAATTTATCGAAAAGGTTCGGAACTCTTGTGCGTGTACAAAGTATGCGAACGGGATTACACGAGTTGGGTCGGAATGGTTGTTCGCGAACCGGGTATGCGAATAGCTTGACTAGGCCAAGGTCCGGAAAGCTGTTGTTCGCGTACCCGGTTGTGAACACGGTGGTTAAGTTCTAAAATAGGTAATGTATGATTTCGTACTCATGAACTAAAACATTTATGATTTAAGGAATGCAAATTAACTTTGCAAACCGTGGCTTAATGTTCATGAATTTATTCTTGTATAAGTACTTTGTACAATCACGAATCAAACTGATTTCTACAAGATATTGAAAAATTGAACAACTCTATTTGAAACACAATTAGATTCATTTGATTATCTATCATGATTGATTGATCATCATATTTGATCTATAAGTGTTAGATGAATATGGTTAAGTCAAAAGTTTTCATATGGCTAAATTCGGTTAACTGTTACACGTTTAGGTATGGCTACCCATATCTAAATATAAGTATATTTCATTTGTGTGTAACAAGCTAAGACCATCTAACAGTGGAGATTAATTGCTTAATTTATAAGCAGACTTAGCTTGAATCTTAAATCAGGAGTTCATCTAACCATGAATATTGAATGCTTTGTTACTAAGCTATCTTAACTTTGATTGTAAGCAACCCTGATTTGAAAGACTATATAAGGGAGAACTCTAGCAAATGGAAAACCTAATCCCGACACTTCCATGTGTCCTAGTTGCAAACTAGAGTCGGTTCTCCTTTAACGTAGGTTTTACAAAACCATTATTAGGTTAACGACTTGAAGACTTCATTTGGGATTCGTGAAGCCAGATCCAACTATTATCTCTGTAGTTGCGTATTCTGATGTTACTTGTTCTATCTTATTGAGTTTTATCTTCTCCAAGATTTACTCGAGATTTATCTCCGATGGGTAAGTGTTTGTAGGTGAAAATGGTTTCTGCTGATTTCAGTAATTGCGGGTGTGCAGGTGAGAAACAATTTAAACCCTAAACAATATAATGCAAGGGAGTACTTTAGATTCGAGAGATCAATCTGTACAAGTCCGGCCTAAAACAAAAAATGGCCGTTCCAGACTTGCTTCGGTCACAAAGTGGAGGAGAATGGGTTGGTTTTGGGGAGGAAGCAAGGAAAGTGGTGAGACCGAGAATAGTTGATTCTGGAAGAGTAGTTGGGTTACTACGACTTGTTATCAGAAAAGTGAGAGAACTAACAAGGTGAGCCAGCAAGTAAGTATTTCTGAGTGTTGTATCTCCCGTATGAACTTGTTGTTCAATGGGAAATAGGTAAGACCTATTTATATAAGTCAGAGTAAAAACGTACCCTGGTCTCATTAAGGAGTGGGGAAGTAAATGAGAGGAGGTGGTAACCGTATGCATGGAATTGATGTTCCATAAAGTGGTTAACGATGGCTGGTTTTCATGAAACCGCTAACGTTATGGAATTGATGTCCCATATAGTTGTTAACGCATGTGCTTTATGTCCCATGAACGTTTCACACATAACTTCCCGTATTTACTAACCGCCTCACCCTTATGACACTTCCTTATGACGGGCGTAGTGTACGCCGCACGCTGTAAACCGCCAAACTAATACCCAAAGAGGATCCCCCAGTTTGTGTTGATGTCTCGAATATTTTGGAAAACATGTAGCACGTTGTTGTGGCTTGGCAAGTCAAGCTCGGGAAACTTGCCAGCCTGGTGACCTTCGACGGTCGAGATTTTTCATCTTGAGAGGAGGGGCAACCATTGATCGTTGCACGCCTTCGTTTTGGTAGCCGCGTAGTGAGGGCCAACGTGGTGGCGCGACTAGGTTCGCATGCCGTTGGCATGGCAAGGTTTGGCGTGGCCAAACTTAGGTTTTCGATCCAAAGGTTACCATGTGTCGTTTGGTAACCAAGGATGGCTAGGATTTGCTCCTGGGATTGAAGGGCAACCGTTGATTGTTGCACGCCTTCGTTTTGGTAGCCGCGTAGTGAGGGCCAACATGGTGGCGCGGCTAGGTTAACATGCCGTTGGCATGGCAAGGTTTGGCGTGGCCAAACTTAGGTTTTCGGGCCAAAGGTTACCATGTGTCGTCTGGTAACTGATGAGTGCCAAATATTGCATATTTCTACATTTATTTATTGGCTTTTAACTCATCTTTTGTGCTCAGAAATCAGATATTATCCCAGATTCTGTGTTTTCTTTGTTTTCAAGAATAAATATGTGTACTAATTAATTTTGTATTTTTAGGTAGTAAATAAAGCTCGGAGAAATTGAGGAGCCAAAAGAGCAGAAAATTGGAGGCGAGCGTCTATGGAGCAAAAAGCCAAAGCCCGCGCGCGCATCAGTTGCAACCCAACAAGGAGCAACCCATTTACAAGACATGGGCTTGAGCAATCCAAGACCCGACCGACGACCCGGATCCAAGCCCGTACCGTTTGAGCCGTTAGATTTGCTCCATCTACATCCGACGGCCGCATCATCCCACGATCGGTTCCCCGAATCCAACGGTCGCTCCATTCATCTCATCAACCTTCACCTGCGGCCCGCCAAAGATCAAAACCGTCTACCCCCTTCATCCCAACCGAACCAAACGCTCCCTTCCTCATTTCTCATTTCTCTTCTCTTTCTTCTCCCCCGACACAAAACCAGAGCACCTTACCTTCTTCCCCATACCATTTGCAGAGCCATCACCACCATCCCCATCTCCTGACACCACAGCAGCAGCCCAACCATACCAGTAGCCGCATGCTCCGCCATCCCTAGTTCTACCCATCTCACCTTTAGCTTCTTCAAACCCTAGAAGCTAGGTTTGAGATAGATGGAGTTAGGGTTTGTCCAACCTCACATTAAAAGCATGCAGAGCCGAATTGGCATAGGGAACAACCATTTCAGGGAGTGATGGTGAGTGTTAGAGGAGAACTTTGTATAAATAGGGTGAGGCTGTGTATGTTAGAACTCATGCCTGGATTAGCCAGTGCACCAACTTAGTTTAAATTGTTTTTCATTATGTTCTAATTCATTTTACTAGGGTGTTGTTGAAACCTAATTTCATGTCAAGTAATTAGCCTATTGGTTCATTTTTCTTTGTGTTATAATATGATTAGGATTAGTAATTAACTAATGAGCTTTTAAGCCTGTGATGAGTTGTACTGTAAGAAGACAACTCATACTAGGGGTGAATTAGTGACAATTAGTTAATAAACACCCATTAGATACCTTCAAGGGAAGGCACAAGAACTTAACCAGAGCCACATTACCTTAGCATGAGGTTAGAAGGTGGAATCAACTACCCTAGTGTTCTCCAAATTGCTTTTAATCATTTCTTTGCCTTAGCTTAGAGTCACAACAACTCAGTCGCATCGACAACCAACTTACAACTTTGTCACTTCTCTAGAAAATCAGTTTAGAAATCCTTAGATCAACTATACATCCACTCCATTTCCCTGTGGATCGACCTGTACTTGCCACGCCTCCAACAGGCGATGTGCACTTGCAGTATTACACGTAGGCGAAACACTTTTCCCAGCCTACCAAGTTTTTGGCGCCGCTGCCGGGGATCTGGTAGTGTTGCTGTTGATTACTAGCTTTCTTCACTGAATTTCAGTTCTCCCCTGTACATATATGCTTTGAATTGTTGTTTTTAGTCCTTTATTAGTGTAACTTAGCTGTTAATTTTCTTTTTCTGCATTTGCATATTGTTAATTATATCATTGCATTTTAGTTAATTTATCTTAACTGCATATTTGCATATCTGCATTCTCATCTGTGCATTGAACTCACTATCTCATTTAGCATCTGACCTGGCTTGAGCTATCACTACTCAGCTGCACTGCAAAACCCCTGTGATTAATTGCTAAAACCATCATCTGTGCTAGCTGAATCTTGTGTAGTGATAGGTGCTACTTGACTTGCATTCTTTCATCTCTTTCTGTTTAGCCCTGCATCTCTGCATCACTGCCATGTAGAGTAACTTAGTATAACTGGTACCATCTCAAGTGTAGGATCCAAATATCGCAACAACAACACACTTGCGGAATCTTCATTAACAACGTCGCGAAGCCGTCGCAAAGTGATTTCAGAAATGACATAACAAATGAAGATAACGTAAACATGAAGAAAGTGCGACGATCTTGCGAGAATTAAAGTGTCTGCGAGATTCTACATTTATACTCTCACGAGGATGTCGCAAGGTAAATCCGAAATTAAGGGAAATATTAGTTGTACATGTCATCCACTATGTAAATACTATATAAAGAGGAGAGGGGAGAGAAAAAGGGCATAATTTTGGTAGGAGAGAGAGAGATATTTTGAGAGAGATATTTTTAGGGAGAGATTTATTTTCTTTATCATCTTCTCCCCCAAATAATTAGATCTAGAACTCTACAAAATATCCATTAATGGAGATTGTAAATGTAATTCTTATGTAACCTCAAAATCATAGTGAAGAACCATGGATGTAGATCATATTGATCGAACCATGTAAAAATCCTTGTGTCAATTTATATTTCTAGCACTTATATTTGAAATTTAGATGATTAATAAGATTTAGATCTACAAAATATTATGAGGGGTGTAGTGTAGGATTTCCTGCAACTACATATGCGCTAGAAAAGAGGGGACCTAATCTTGTTGGTTCAAGAAAGTTTAGAAAAAACGCTCTTTTGTTGGTGATGAATTCAATTGGATCTATAAACTTTAAGAGAAATTTCCATGAAAATTAGTTCTTGTTCATACTTTTTATTTAGATCTATAAAATTTAGGTTCAAAAATGGAAGTTTTATGGAAGAAATCACACTTTCGGGGAGTAAATATCATCGGTAATTTAAAGACATGAAAAGAAGAAGAGAAAAAAATTAGTTGCCGTGGTGAAATTCAAGGAAGATAATTAAAGTTTGAATGAAAGAATTTCGTGTTCGTGAGAAAAATCAAAAGGAAAATTGTTGAAGGAAATTAAGGAAGAACGAAGAAAAGGATAAGAACAAAACGGCTGTGATTTTTATCACAAAAAGAAGCTCGCACGAGATGGTTTGAGTTGGAGCGAAGAAGGTTGATGTTGCAAGAACAAATCTCGCCACAGTCATATTTTTTCAAATATTTTTGAACTTTCAAGAGGGGAAAAATGGAATAAAGCTATAGCATTGTGTGTTTCCTTCGCAAGCAGCAAGTAGCCCAGATGGTCGTTTGCTAAGAGTATAAACATAAGGTCGCGAGTTCGAGTCTTACCCTTCGCGAAGAATTTTTGTCATCTTTTTCCTTGAGTATCAAAGGGTGAATATAAATCATGTATTAGCATTCTGCGATCCGTTCGCACAAGAGGGATAGCACAATTGGTCACGAGCGAACATGAGGAGCTTAAGGTCGTGGGTTCGAATCTCCCTCCTCGCAATGAATTTTTTGCTTCGCAAAGAGGGGAAAAAATGGATAATCTCGCAAGGTTGTTTCATTCTTTCGCAAACAAGAGGCAGCAAAGGTTGGTCACTGCGAGGTTAATGAGTTCATGGTCGCGAGTTCAAATCTCAATGAACGTGTATTTTTCGCATGGATATTTCGCAAGGGTATTTCACACGTAAGAAAGTAATTATTTCGCAGAGATAGTTCGCAAACGAAGCCTTGACAAAGTTGGTCGAGGCAAAGACAATGAGCTTGAGGTCGCAGAGTTCAATTCCCACCTCTCGCGAATTTTCGCATATTTTTGAACTTTCAAATGAGAAGAAATGGAATAAGGTTATGAAATTATGTGTTCCTTTTCGCAAACAACAAGTAGTGCAGATGGTCGGGGATTAGGAGTATGGGTTATAGTTCGCATGATCAATTCTCGCAAAGCTCAATATTTTTCACACTTTTTGGAACTACTGAAAAGAAAGAAAGAATAATAGAGTGGCAATATGTGTTTCTTTCGCAGAAGTCAAGCTAGCCTGGATGGTCGATGAAAGGGAAGGAGTTTGATGTCTAGGTTCGAATCTCCCCATTCGCAAAGAGTTTTTACACTTCGCAAATGTTTATTTTGCGAACGTTCGCAGCACGAACACTTCGCGAGATGTTCGTTTGCTTCACGCAAATGTTTACTTTGATCTTTGATAATTTCGTAAGGATATTTCGCGAAGAAGAAAGTAGGTGGTTATTTCGCAGACACACTTCACAAAGAGGCGGGGCTAGCACGGTTGGTCGGGAAGCATGAATGCGCGAGGAGGTCGCAGGATCAATTCTTGTCTCTCGCACATTTATTTTTGTTATGCGAAATTCCGCATGACTTTGCTTATCTCGCAAAGAAGAAAGTTGATGATTATCTGCAAGTTAATCTCGCAAATGAGGGTTAGAACGGTTGGTATGGTGCGAGAATATGCAAGAGGCGAGTCAAGGGTTCAAATCTCATTTCTCACAATTCTTTTTTTGTCATGAGATATTTATATTTTATGCGACGTCCATACATTTCAAGGATGATAGCTTCGCAAGCAAATCATATACTTCGCAAGAGACAACAACAGCAGAAGAAACCGCAAACGATATGATATTATGAGAATGAATGAAAGAAATGACGAAATGAAAGAATGAGTGAAGGAAGTGACAGAAATGAAGGAATGAATGAAAGGATGAATGAAAGAATGAAGACATGCGATAATTTCGCAAAAAGATAATGAGAAGAGATAATCAAAAATGAATGATTGAATGAATTGACAAAATGATTGAGTGAGTGAATGGGACGAACCTTTATGGCGTACACCTAGTTCGCGAATGATATTTCGTAAGAGGCAAATGTAAGACCTAAAGTGCGTCATATAAGGGGGTATCTCTTAACATGGCTCGGGGAAAAGGTTACACCGCCCCGGAACCCGGGTCATGTAGATTTGGGGCCCATGAAAGCCTATCCGGAAGAGGTACCTTGGATTCCCAACTATATATATAAGGTTATACCCGGTTGGGCGACCGAGGGTCTCTTTCAAGGAGTCGGCGTATGATCAAGGCGCCGAGGTACACGGTTGAGTCAAGAGTGCTTGGGGAGCATGGAACTTCTTACCACTCTTGACAAGTCTTGGCGCATCTTTGCACTCGCCCCAAGAAAACTCCACTTAGGGTGCAGCCTTGTAACCATAAACCCTATAGGTATAAGGGATAAGAGGCTGCGAAAACAAGCAAGTTGTTGTTAAAGACCGGATGGGAGGAGCTAGCCTTGTATGGCCGATGTACGCCTCCTTGAAGGGGCAACTGGGGAGATGATAAGGGCGACACCCTCCATTAGGGAGAGTGTCAAAACAGACGCAAATGTCATGAGGCTCTGTTTTTCGCAAGGAAACTTAGGCTTGTCATATTTGTGCAATGATCCCAAGAGGCAACAATACTAACGCGAGGGTAAGGCGAGATCAATGGGTCCAGTATACATGAAAGTGTGCGGACGTCCCGCGATTTCGTCGCAAGACGGCAATGTCATGGGGCTTTATGTTCGCAAGGATATTTAGGCCTGTCATATTGTCGCAACTAAAACATCCTCGCGCAGAGGCAATAATACTAAGAAATGATAAGACAAGATCAATGGGTCATTACATGAAAGTGTAACGACGTCCTGCGATTTTGTCGCAAGACGGCAATGTCATGGGGCTTTATGTTCGCAAGAATATTTAGGCCTGTCATATTGTTGCAAAAACGAGGGGTGGCAAAATAAGACCTTTAACTAGGAAGGCAAAATAAGACCACACAAGAAAAAAGATAAGGCAAGACCAATGGGTCATTACATGAAAATGTAAAGACGTCCTGCGATCTTGTCGCAATGACAATATTCAACATAAACATTTTGAAGTGCAGGAATGAGAAAAGATGAAACACAAGAATAAGAAAAAATGAAGCACAAGCAAAAGAACTCGCGAGGAACAACAAATACGCGAAGAAGGATATACTAAAGACAAAACCAGAGAAATGAATAATGGAAGCAATTTAAAGCCACATCAATTTTAGAGCGGCAAAATAAGCTAAGTAACACAAACATTAGTTATACATTGCAATAGATAAGCATTATCATCATACAAGCATCATACTCGCATCATGAAGCATTGCATAAGCATTTCATGGCATAAACATCGCATACACATTTCATGGCGTAACTATTTAGAATCTCTCTCAGAGTGTTATTTCAAAATCTCTCACAGACCTATTCGAATCTCTCAAGAAAAAAAGTAATATTTATAATCTCTCAAGAGTGTTATTCGAAATCTCTCAAAGAATATTATTTAGAATCTCTCAAGATATTATTCAGAATTTCGCAGAGATATTCAAAACTTCAAAGAATTATTAAGCATCTCGGAATGTGATTATTCTACAAGATAAGATAAGCAACTTGGAGAGATTATACTATCGCATGAGTACAAAAACACGAAAAGAGGCAACATGAGAATGAAGACACAACTCGCTCATTCAACATTTCTTAAGGATTCTACCCTCATAAATAAAGAACGAGAGGCAACTATGGATAACCAAGAAAACATTTTATGTTCTTTATCTTCTCGGCAAGAATCACTTCCAAAGAAGATATTCACCAATGAACAACAAGAATCCTCACCAAAAATGGAATAATAACTTCCATGAAAGCAGAGGCAATACTTCTTATACTTCTTATACTTCAAGGATTAATACTTCTTATCCACTTCGCAAGTTTGAACTTCGCGAAAGAATAGAGCATAACATGAGGCAAAGAACATGGAGCGAGAATTTCGCATGATGGATTCGCAATTCTTCTTATATTTAGAGGATTAAGTACTTTATACTACTCAAAGGATACTTCATACTTCTTGTATATTTCGAGGATTGAGTACTTCTCATACTTCTTCAAGGATACTTCATACTTCGCATACTTGAGAGTTGATATTTCTTATTTATTTCGCAAAGCTTGAACTTGCAAAAGAATAGAGGCAAGTACGTACTTTTCAAGTCCAGTATTCTTCGCTCGTTCCTTCAAGAACAAATATCAAAGATACTACAACAAATGATTTTTTCTTCAAGATCGCTCTTCAAGCAATATTCAAGAAAAAAGAGGCAAGATGTAGGATCCAAATATCGCAACAACAACACACTTGCGGAATCTTCATTAACAACGTCGAAGCCGCCGCAAAGTGATTTCGAAATGACATAACAAATGAAGATAACGTAAACATGAAGAAAGTGCGAGGATCTTGCGAGAATTAAAGTGTCTGCGAGATTCTACATTTATACTCTCACGAGGATGTCGCAAGGTAAATCCGAAATTAAGGGAAATATTAGTTGTACATGAGCTGTCATCCACTATGTAAATACTATATAAAGAGGAGAGCATGAGAGAAAAAGGGGCATAATTTTGGTAGGAGAGAGAGAGATATTTTGGAGAGAGATATTTTTAGGGAGAGATTTATTTTCTTTATCATCTTCTCCCCCAAATAATTAGATCTAGAACTCTACAAAATATCCATTAATGGAGATTGTAAATGTAATTCTTATGTAACCTCAAAAATCATAGTGAAGAACCATGGATGTAGATCATATTGATCGAACCATGTAAAAATCCTTGTGTCAATTTATATTTCTAGCACTTATATTTGAAATTTAGATGATTAATAAGATTTAGATCTACAAAATATTATGAGGGGTGTAGTGTAGGATTTCCTGCAACTACATCAAGCTTGTAGTTCTCATCTGAAGTTGCAGTTATAATTTTAAAACTCTCTTTCATGTGCATAAAAACTTCATCTGGCTTCAGTTAGAATAACTGCATCATTGTCTCATGTCATATCTCAGGTTGTAAATCTGTTAGCTTTTTGGTTTGCATCTTTCACAATTTATAGTAACCTGCATCTTAGTTGTAACTCTTAATCCCAAACAAGGTCAAATCTTGAGTTAACACCTCAAAGTGCGGTCATATCATATGTCTTGTAATTCTAGTCTGTAACCATCGTGATAAGCAATTATTCGCTTTCTGAAATTCCCGACTTTGCATGCACATTTTTGAGGACTGGAAATTCTCATTTGATCTCACAGTGCGTGCTACAAAAGCCAAAGGAAGGGAAGACAAGGAGCGAGAACAACATAGCCATGTGGCTACAATCACGCTGTCACATTTCTCGCTTTTGTGAATTTGAGGTTAGCCAAACTTGCTACTAATCTGTGCATTACTGAAATTTTCCTGAGCATCACAGTATAACCACATGTATTGCCCTTGCATGACAAAGTAGCTACCCTGCTAAGCAACCATCTCTAATTGTCAATTAAACTAGTTGCTTGAACATCTGTGACACTTGAGCAATTTTTGAAAATTTGAAATGTATGCTTTTGTGTAACCTGTGCACTGACATTAGGGTGAAATAGTGCAGATTTTCACTGTAAAACCTTAGCTCCCATCTGCCCTTTGCTTAACTCCAGCCCCTGAAGCTGTGAGTTTGAGCAAAACCTGAGCATAACCTGTGAAAACCAATTGACCCTGTTGATACCAGCTGATGCTAGGTCATCTTCACTTGCTGTCATCCTCATTAGTTGACTGTTAGGCCATCTGTGTACCCTGTTGAGTCATCTGCCTTACAGCTGTGGTGCATAAACCTGTTGACCCTGCATATCTGTGTATAACCTCTGAAAAATTTGAGGTCAACTGAACCAGTCGACACTCTTTGGCATGTTAAATCCACTGTAAAGTGCTGGCATTGTTCATTTATTGTTCATCTGCTTTTGCATCCTTTGCATCTGTGGCATCTGTGAGTCATAGTCACTTGCCACACACAATCACAGCACTTGAGTGAGCATAATTCTGTTGACAACCTGTGCAAACATGTGTGACTACTTGTTGAACTAGCTGCCCTGGTACCTTTGTGCATGATCTGTGAAGTTTGAGTGGCGTGCTGACCTGTTGAATCAGTTAAGTCATGATCACCTGCCAAGCTTGTTGATTATTATAGCCACCCAGCTTATGCTGCACCTTGAGTCTGCGCAATATCTTTAGCTGACCTATCAAGCAAATTTTCTTGTGCAAATTCTTAAAATCAATGCAGGACATCGAGTTATGTGTGTTAAAGGACTAGCTTGTGAACCCGTGAAGTTGAGTGTGTTGGATATTTGAGTTTGTTGTTAGCCATGCTGATTTTTGCATAATCTCCGAATCTACACACACCTTAAGCATCATCTATCACTCTTTGAATCAGGTGCATTAATTCCAAAAGCTAGACTCTAGTTTTATCGAGATTTCTTCATAGTTCTCGAATCTGTTTGGCTGGCTAAGTGTTATAACATGTTGGTTCTTTGTTTTTACAATGAATGTATGCTTGCTGAACTTTGCATAACCTTCTCGAACCTGCAACATATAGCTACGATGTGCATAAATCTGAACTGATTGAGTAATTTATTTGCTAGCTAAATTGTTACTTCACTATGCCATGAACATGACCTTGTGAATTGTTTGAGTGTCTGAAATTGCATTAGCATCTCATTTGTTGTATGCCACACACAAAACCAGCACATGCTTCACCCTGAGTAAGCACATCCCATAACCCTGAGCACCTCATACAAAATTTTTTGATTTTCTTGCGCACTCCGCCAACGTGCCAAGATCTTTGCGGTACAACTCCGTCCCCACATGTCTTTGTCTTGGCTTTGTTCACATAAGTCTTGCTTCATAACTGCGTGCATAAGCTGCTCAGTGCATCTTACCCAAGTTTTTATTTCCTTGCTCTGTGCATATAATCTGTGATTGGCCTGACCAGTGCTGTGCATCTGCACAAAACTGGGCTGGAACCCATAACATTAAGCCCACATGATCGCTTGTCACCGACACAAATATAATTACACTTTCTTACTACTCAAAATATATAATGAAGCAAGGGCAAGAAAGGATCGTTCCCACGAGAGAGGTCTTGGTTGTCGTATGTTTCGGGTATCTTAAAAGTAGCACGGGAATTTTCGATTGTGTAAATAAAAATAAACAAAAAGCAAACAAAGTACGCAAATCAATGATGTGAAATATTCAAAGGTTTCATCTTCAATTTTAAACAAGTTTTTGAATATATGAATAGAATTCGTATTTAATATCACTATCATCAAAAGCCATAGAATACCTTATTGCAAGAATACTCCGTAAATTCCTAATTCATCACACACACATTAGAGCTGCGTATGTGAATTCTACCTAAAGAATAACCTAACGCCTTGCGTTAATCAAGTTCAATTCCTAGGAGCATTAAGTTTCGTAAATAGGCTAATCAATGCAATTGTAATACATTGCGCAAAACAATTCGAACAAAGGTCAATTTCTACATATGACTACAAGAGTGTATCACTACAAACCGTAATCATATCATGCTACTCGTATTCAAGGTTATCGTCGATGAAAACCCTAAAATAGCTATAGATATGGATGTGAGTTCAATCAATTCTAGACTTAACTAAACAAACATTCAATCATATTGCAATACATCAATCATGCAATTATTATAACCCGTAGAAATCAAACGATAATATTGAGAGAAAACTAATTCATAAAAATCCATAACTTGTTTGCAAAATCCAACTACATCTTCAACCAATAATAAAAAAAATCAACTACTCATGGCATAGGAGTTCATAACAAGAAGAAAGAGAAAACCTATCATGTTTCTAAACCCTAGAACCAAAAGTAGAGGCCAAAAAGATAGAAAAAGATCTCCCACATTAGGTAAAAATCCTCTCTTTTATATGTTTCTCTATTTCCATAAAGGATACTCCTTCCAATATTAGGTCTTCTCAAAACCCATCTCCAAGTGGTCCACCAAGCCCATGTGTGAGAAATACCCATGTGAAATTATGTCCAAAAACTGTCGCCGGAAAAATGGGATAATGGCCGGAAAGCGGCCGGAAAAGTCGCAGACAAACTATTTCAGGTGACCGGTAAAGTCGAACCGGTCAAAGAGTCAACTCGGACGATTCAAATCGGTCACTCAGTCAAGATCATCGAGTCGGTTCAGCTATTGACGAGCCGATCAGCTCGGCCCGATTCACTTTGGGCTAGGGCCATTTGCACTGCCTCGACTTTGCCGGCCGCACCATGATGGTGCTTCACCGCCAATATGTCACAACTCCAGATTCCTCAGTAAACTTAATTACTTCATCTCTTGTCAATTCCTACTCTTTGCATTTCCAAGACTCAAGACATCCACAATCACCTAAACCATTGCAGTAGCTCGGCTCATACCACTTGTAGCACTTCAAAGCATCATTCACCGCAAAGACGGTGAATCACAGCAGCCTCAAAGAAACCACCAACACAAATCCCATTGCAGTAAAAACACCATCCTGCTTCATACCAAATTTCATTTTCATATAAACCATTAGCATCACCAGTTATCCCTAACCATTGCGACTTGAGCAATTCGCCATCTGGCCGAACCCTTTCCAGTGCCATGTCCATCCCTCGTCTCAAGCCATCACAACATCATTGCTACTCAACTCAACTGTCACATTCAGCTCCGGCTCTTGACATGCAACACTCTAGCAAAGAATAAATTAGCCGCAACCTATTTGGCTTCGACAACAATATCTCTTGCTACAATCTCGGGCTGCAACTATGTTCATACAAACCTTCATTTGCGGCCTCAACTATTTCATTCCCCCGAGCAGCACCACTACATCCACGGCCAAACCACCAAGACCTAAATGAGCCAGTTCAACTCAATTAACCACCACCTCCATCGATTGCCGACAACACCAGAGCAAACCAATCACTCTTTCCGAAATCAACAAACAGGCCACTCGAAATATACTTGAGCATCGTAGAGGTTCTCAACTTCAACCACCGATTGGACCAACAGCTCCATTTTCATTCATACACAAAGAAACCACGATTTCTCTACCCGTAATCTCATATTCCATTGCTTGACTTCTCACCGCGTAACTACTTGCACTGCAATAGTTCACTCCTACAAATGCATCGCCATCAGCATCTATAATTGTTCAACACCCACACATACCACCATTTGAGTTCATCCGCAATTCAAACAATTGAGCCATGGCAACAGCCACAAACACAGAGCAAATACCCATTTGTACTCAACCATAGCTTCTCAACGATGTACCTCGAGATAAGAGTTCTATTTACTCTCCATCGATCTCCTCCGAGAAACCCGTGACTCGCATCTTAGATTCAATTTCAAAACCTCAGCCATAAATCCACTTTGCACTTCGCTTAAATCTCTCGACCAACGGTAAACCCATCCATCACAGTCCCCAGCAAGCTGGTTCTTCCCATCCTTGACGACTTCTATTATACCCATCAGAACCACCATGAGCACAATCATCAAATCAACTTCAAACCCAACCTTCTAATTCACCGAGCCATATCCCGCCATTAAAACCCCGGGTTCACTCTTCCATGGCTGCAAAATCGAATCACTATCTCGACTTTAATCTATCAAATTCATCATCAACAACTCCGCTCCCCATTATGTACCACCTCAACTCCATAACAAATCTGCACGACCAGCACCTTCTCAAACACAATTACCACCAGAGACTTAATCTTGAGACAAACCCATGTCTTAATTCATTACAGAGCTTCATTTCATATAACTTCAAAACCCAAACTCAATTTATGTCTCAGCATTTTCAAATTAAACCCAATTTCATATCTTCCTTCAAAACCCTAACCAACAAATTATTTCTTCCTTACACAAATCGCTGCTTCAAGACCTATCAGCAGCTCAATCTTCTTCTCGATCTCCGCTCTCGATTAACAAAGAAGATCAACCATTTCGCTTGTGTGGCCTTTTCTTTCTTCCTCTTATTCAGGGGAATATTGGTTGATAGAATTGAGAAACTCTCGAGGGTTAGGATAACGTAGTGGTCCGATCTGGGTATTACTATGGGCCGGATCCGGTGTGACCTCGATCTTTTAACATTTCCTTATAAACACAACACAGGCTATCCCTTCACCGTGCGCTGGCTGTCTTTAATATTTCTCCAAAACAGAGTTGCCCCTTAACCTTTGCTAGGCTCCAAATAGCACCTGCCTGTGAAATTTGATAAGTGCATATTTCACATATATTTAGTGTCAATTCCATGCTAGTATTTGTTGGTTTTATTGCAAATTATTGTATATTACGCTTGTTTTCTCTTATTTGTGTTTTGTTAGACGAATCATCCAAAAGAAGTGAATTTGTACTTAATTGTGCAAGGAAAGAAGCTAGCTACAAGTGAAGAAGGGCCATAGACTAATTGGAACTCGTTCAAATACAAGATTTCTACTTTTCATTGTGTAGAGGACGAGAACATGAATACAATGGCGAAAGAACGGAGTCATTCTGAGTTCGTATGAAGGAGTTATGAGCAAAACAAGAACTTGGAAGACTAAGGGCTAAATGGTCATTTCAAAGAGAAGTGTTATTGGCATCCTCACTGATCGTTAAGGGGGCACTTCCTCGTTAAGGGGCAGTCAAGCTCAAAGGAACTAAAGGAAGTTATATCATTTACTATGGGGAATAGGAATTCAAAATCCGTTGAAGGCACCCGCCTTCATTACTCTGGGCACTTCGTCTTCACCATTTGCAAAATAGAATGCAGGCGATGGCGATCGGAACTTGATCATCACGATGATCATGATTTTGATGGATTTCTTAAGAAGGTATTTCGGGATCTTATAGACATCATTGGGTAATTGAAGGCGAAATAAAACATGGGTTGTCGCGATTTCGAGTTTTCACCGAGAAACGGTTTCGTTGCGATGATAAAAATCCCGGTGATTAAGAGCAAGAGAAAGTGGAGCTCGAGGAAGAAGAAGCCACGCGAAACGAGATGAAGTTGGATGTGATTTCACGTGCTCGAGTGTGGAGTTATATGAGCAATGGTTGTCATTGAACAACACGAGAGATGGAGGAGTTCGAATGGGCTAGTTGTTGTTGCCATGATGGTCGGCGGGGAGATGATATTCGAGTGTGAAACATGGCAGCAATGGAGAGGATGAGTTACGAGTTTGTGTTGCTGTGGAAGCTGAAGTCGAACAAGAGGAACTCGAGCTTGGAAGTAGTTATGAAGTCGTGACTGGTGGAAGAAGGTCGTGTGCTCGGTTTGTATGGGAGCTGAGAAGGAATTACTGAGAAATAAGAAACCGAGAGGGAGCTGCTGATGCTCGATGGAGATGATTGAGATTGATGGAAAAGGGAGCTCAAGCTAGAACTCGAGGGGAAGAAGGAACGGCGATTCTTTGCCATTAACGTTGGCCGAGCTCGAGAAGAATATGATCTTGCCATGGTTGCAGAGAAGTGTGATGATGGAAGTCCAAGAGTCGTACAAAAATCGGAAGAAAAGAGGGAACAGACAAGCACGTGGTGGGGCTGTATTTGTGGTACTCTTGCGGCGGCTTTGACGTGTTTTGGAGAAGTGGGGACTCGTGCGAAATGGTGCATCAAGAAGGATAGATCAATGGTGAAGATGAAGACATATGAGGTCCCAGGAGATCGAATGGATGAGAATGCATGTAGACATTTCTTGAGTACGACTTGCTACACCGAATCACCATCATCTATTTTTGGATAAGTCAAACCGACTTTGCTTCCCTATCTTGCACGCATATTTTGGATCTCCTAGGGTATTTGAAGCCTATAAATAGCCGACTAAAACCAAGAGAAAAATAACTTCTTCTTTTATTATTTCTTTTGTAGCTAGAAGACAGAAAAATAAAGAGAGAAAAGGAAGAGAGGAAAGGTTTTATTTCATATCTAGGGTTAACCCCTTTAGGGGGAAACCAATCTATTTTCTTCTTCTTATTTCATATATTTTTCATGGGTTTTAGTAAATCCATGTGTAGCTAAATTTTCACTGATTAAGGTATGATTTCAAAGTCCTGGTTTATGAAACTTTAATTCTTTTTACAAATTTATTTTGAGTTTAATTTTCTTGTCGATTGTCTTTATTATTTTTAGTGTCTAAGATTACTATTGGGTTGTTCAACTGGCCATTTGAATTGACCTGATAATAATTCTTCTACTAGTACTGGGGTTGGTGATACGTGTAATAGTCACTCAGTTCCATACACAAGTAGTACATCGCAAAAGCTGACAGAGGGATTCTGAAGCAATTGTGTATAGAGATGACACTAGTAAGCAGACCGAGCTTATGCGTCTGATGCTAGGATCAACCTAATTCACAAAACGTAATGCATCCGGTGGGTTACATCTTGAGAGCTTATTCATGGTGGCTCATATGGATAGAATGGTAGTCGAGCGCTTAGGTATCCGGTGGCAACAGAATTCGGGGATAGCAGAGCTTATTGCTATTCTACGGTTGGTGACAATGGAAATTCTACAAGAAATAAACAAGTACTTTTATTAAGTTTCTTTCCAGTGACGGCGAATGATTCCTTAATCATCTTTCTTTTGTTTGTTATTCTTTTTATTTCACTTTAAACCAATCCCCTTGTCTTTTACTTTATTTTGCTGATCAAATAACCTATCAATTACACACAAACTGGAACGATCTCTTACTACCGCTATATTACCAGTTAATTAGTGGGAAATATCTTGAATAATTTGTTGTGTAAACGACGCGCATCAAATTTTGGCGCCGCTGCCGGGGAGCGGTTGCTAATTGATTTGTTATTTGTTTAGCTTGTTTTTATTTTTCTTAGATTTTTGTTTTATTTTCTCTTTTGCTCTTGTGAGTCGTCATGTTTCCTTATGGAAATAACATGTACGGAGCACAAGACCAATCAACATATAATAGTGGTAATCAATATGGTTTTCAATCTCATTCTTATAACAACTACCAACCATCCTATGGGTATAATCAAAACCAATCTTTTGGTTATGATCAATATCCCACAGAACCTTATGGATATTCTCATACATGTCAACAACCTTATGACGGGCATGTAAGTGAACAATCGCAAGGATGGAAGGATAGTTATGTTTCTGATCAATTGTTTTCTAGTAATGTGCAGATAAAAGAGAGTTTCGAACTAAAAACTTATGATAGTGTAACCAAACCCACTCATATTGCTCAGATTTCATTTATTCAAAGGGAAGAGTTGCGGTCTAGGTATTCTATTGTGAGTAATGATAGAAAACGTGTAAACATCAGAAAACTTTATAAGAGATACAATCAACTGGAAGAAGATGGAGCATCAGAGGAGACTCTTCAAGAAATAGAAAGGGCCATAAAAATGGAATTCAAGTATCGTTGGGATAGGGAAGATTATGAGGTTGACGAAGATTCTGATGAAGATGAGCAACCTTTAGAAAGTTCGTGCAATAATGGTAAAGTTATTCCAACTCCGGATCATTATAACGATCACTCGCCTATTCAAAAGGAGGAGAATGGATATGACATAACGTTGTTATAAATGGTGTAACGTACACAAGTGAAGATTTTAAGATTTGCACCAATGAACTAGACTTCCTAGGAGATGATTCTGATTCCGATGACGAGGTTGTTGAAGAGATAAAGATTGAGAATGAAACCAAATTGATTAAAGTTGTGGAAGACCCAATTGAGCTTGTCTTGGAATATAATGATCTTTGAGATTTCGGTTGAAGCGAGAAAATAATAGTTCGATAGAGGACCATGATATACTTGAGGTAAATAATTCAATAAAGTTAATTAAAGATAAGAATCGCGAACAAGGTTTGTCTAATCCTTTACATAATTCTATATCTATTGATCCTTTCTATCCAATTGAAGTAGCTTCTAAAAGAGTTGTTAACCCGACTTTTAAGAAAATACCTCACTTAGGATTGGAGTTGTGTGCTTCCAAAGTTTTAACGGATTATTTTGCTTCTAAGTATCCACCATTTGATGTGTTTGATTCTAGAATTGTGCAGGTTCACCAAGCTGAGGAACCTTTTGAAGTTCCCGAATTTTATGTTCTTTATCCACTTCCGAGTGTAGAAAGAACGAAGTGTGGGGGAAACTTCAATAAAGTGATAACTTCATTATTTATATTTTGTGCTAATGTTTTCATGAAGTCACATTAGAACTCGCAGATTATTTTCGGGCGACTACCGATTTTCGATTGTTGGTTTACGGACGATAACCGGGAGTGGTCAGCCGAGGACGTTAAACTAAGCGAATGGGAGGCAACCCATAGGTTTTGTATTTTCTATCCTTTTGTTTTTAGTTTTCTTAGCTTTGCATATCATATTAGGATT
Source organism: Papaver armeniacum (assembly GCA_023531295.1). Lineage (NCBI taxonomy): Eukaryota > Viridiplantae > Streptophyta > Magnoliopsida > Ranunculales > Papaveraceae > Papaver > Papaver armeniacum. The sequence goes on from JAJJWW010012936.1 coordinate 230,913, forward strand.
TCCCACCTTGACTTTACTTAGGACGAGTCAATTACATTGAGGACAATGTAAAGTTTAAGTGTGGGGGAGTGTTTGGATATTTTGCATATAGAGTTTTTAGCCTTTTTTAGTCAAAATTTTCAAATTTTTTGTATATATTTGAATAAAACCTCCAACTTGTAGAGATTTTAGAGTCACTAGCATACTTCTAGGTATGTTTACATAGAGAATTCTGACCGACATAACTGAACTTGGAAGTGTTAGGGAACTACGTTCGCATTTTTTGCTTGTTAGAGAGTTAAATAATGGATTTAATCATGCCGGTGATGCAAATTAGGAGCAGAGAGAAATGCATTATTAGAGTTGCTGATCAATCATTAGTGGAGACTACCCTTTTTCATATCAACAAAGGCACCAGACCAAATTTCTTTGTAGCTGACTAAAGAGCTTTCTTTTGAGTGTGTGTCACCGTATGTTAATTCCGGGTAGAATGGTGAGCTACCCAACCTCCCACCAATAGAAGCACTACTCTTTGATATCTTGAGTGCTAATTTTGTCAATCATAAGGGTGACGTCTATAGATGAACACCACCTTCTTGTAGTTTGATTTGCATTTGGCACCATTCTCTCTCTCGCCAACAACAGATCCATAGAAACACATCATCAACAAGCGGAGCGACATCAAAATCTACAAGGAAAGTTGAAGACGTTTAAGGTTTACAAGCAACAATTCACGGAAGAGCAAAATTTCATATCCAAGTAAAGCAACAAACAGTGAGCAGATTTACATATATGTTGAAGACTTACACATAAGGAGCATAAATTATAGGGATATTTTGACTTTGGGTCACAACAAAGTGACCAGAGTTGTGTTTGGGTCACCAAAATATTTTAATTAGAGTTTGGGTCATAAGACCGTTGTTGACCGTCTTGATCATTTATAGAATTTGGTTAACCTTGCAAAATGATTTGAAATAATATGTGTTTTTAAATTAAATTACTAGATTTGCCATTTATTATTCATAAAAGAATGATTAAATTCGCTCGTATTTCAAGATTAAAGGTTCTTATCCGGTAAGGGGATTTAGGTTTGGGGATGGTAAATGAGTTTAATTGATCTTACAATTGAGTTACATGGATTGTTCTAAGTGATTTTGGTGTGTATTTCAAGTTTTAAGAAAAATCTCGAAGTTTGAATATGAACACGGAGTTTAAGTATCGAAGGAATGGCTATTGTTAGTTTGAAGAAAGATCAAGTGATTAAAGACTTATGCAATTAGATATATATGGATAAACTAAACACAAAGAGATGACTTAGTAAGAGATAGTTTGTAAATTCTTCCATTGTCACATATAGCTCCTTGAAGATAATTAAGAAACAAGGGTTAACAAAATTGGTTGACGTCCAATTTCTTATACGATTAGTTGGGTCTTTGTAATGATTTGATTCTTTAAGTTTTGATTAACATGCAATTTTCCTTTCGAGCTTTCATTTTGTCTTTGTTTTGCGGGTTCTTGATTTTGGTGAATGAAGAAGTAGCTAGGATGATGATAAGATGATGGTAACGAGGTTTTTAGTTTGTATGATCGTATGGAGATAGCTGGTTGGGTTGCGACCTGATGATGTTATTTTGATTGGTATTTTATCTGCTTGTGTTGAAGGTTCTATAGAGAAGATTGTACTTTACTCATTTGTGAAAATGCATCCGAGAAATGTAAACTGAACCGTCGGATTTCACCAATTCTCGCTCGTTAGATGTTGTTTTTAACTAATTATCAACTAATTAAATTAAAATTATTTTAGTAACGGTCAAGACGGTCAACGACAGTCTTGTGACCCAAACTCTAATTAAAAAATTTTGGTGACCCAAACGCAACTTTGGTCACTTTGTTGTGACCCAAAGTCAAAATATCCCTAAATTATATCCAAGTATGAAGACTTATTTGCAAGAGCAGAGAAAATCAAAATATGAGAATTAATGAAGTTTATGATACAAAGACAATACAAGTTGTGAAGATCAAAGTGGTAAAATACTTCTTTCATGGCCATGTTATATTAATTCCGTTATTATTTTTGTAGTTGCAATCTTTTTGTTTGAAAAAAAAAAAAGAAAAAAAATACAAAATACAAAAGAAAAAAAAAAAGAAAAAAGAAATACAAAAAGATTTGCATTAGGTTGTTATTTTTTCAATAAAGCCACGGGGAAGAAAAATTTATAAAGAAGTTTCAAGCAACAAGGAAATTGAAGGGAAAAGATTTACAAATTGTCAAGGATCTACGAAGTTCAAGAGTTTATCATCAATAGTTGAAGACCGAAGACGAAGACCATGAAGATGAAGAAGATGAGCCGAAGGAAGACGTTTTTATTGGATGCTGTGAGAGTGGTGCTTTCATCATTGCAATCAGATGTGAAGGTGGTAAGTACTCTCATCCTCGATAATAATGGTTGATTTCCTTTCTTAGAGATCATCAGAGAAATATCTTTGTTTTCCACGATTTTGTGGAGTCTCCAGAAATATTTCGGAAGGTTTCCTTCCCACCATTCAACGTGTGTAGGATTTCTATCTTCATTCCTACCTACACACATGCGAGACCCATAAAAAAGTTGTCTTATTGAGTGCAATTATCATAAAATCCTTTTAAGTGAGGCAGAAGTCGAGGCGAAATGCTTATTGATCGCTCTCAAACACGCGTTCACTCATTATGGTGTAGTTATTTCTCACTCAACATTTAAGAATGAGAATATGTTCTTTGGTATTTCTAACTTCTTATTACTAGCATGCAGAAACTCTATGTCCTCATAGCTCTTTGGATGCTCGGGAAGCCGGAACGCTTTGAAGTTGGAGTAGGTTTTGTGGGTATATCTCTCGTAAACCCTCACGAGACTATAACTCGTCCACTAGGGACACCTAGGGGTTTAAAGGCTTGTTACATTCCGCTAAAAGTAACCGTATTCTCGGCGACACGGAGTTGTTGTAGTCTAGTTTAGTTTGCTCGAGGACTAGCAAAAGGCAAGTGTGGGGGAATTTGATAAGTGCATATTTCACATATATTTAGTGTCAATTCCATGCTAGTATTTGTTGGTTTTATTGCAAATTATTGTATATTACGCTTGTTTTCTCTTATTTGTGTTTTGTTAGACGAATCATCCAAAAGAAGTGAATTTGTACTTAATTGTGCAAGGAAAGAAGCTAGCTACAAGTGAAGAAGGGCCATAGACTAATTGGAACTCGTTCAAATACAAGATTTCTACTTTTCATTGTGTAGAGGACGAGAACATGAATACAATGGCGAAAGAACGGAGTCATTCTGAGTTCGTATGAAGGAGTTATGAGCAAAACAAGAACTTGGAAGACTAAGGGCTAAATGGTCATTTCAAAGAGAAGTGTTATTGGCATCCTCACTGATCGTTAAGGGGCACTTCCTGTTAAGGGGCAGTCAAGCTCAAAGGAACTGCTAAAGGAAGTTATATCATTTACTATGGGGAAGCCGGAATTCAAAATCCGTTGAAGGCACCCGCCTTCATTACTCGGGGCACTTCGTCTTCACTGTTGCAAAATAGAATATAGGCGATGGCAGTCGGAACTTGATCATCACGATGATCATGATTTTGATGGATTTCAGAAGAAGGTATTTCGGGATCTTATAGACATCATTGGGTAATTGAAGGCGAAACAAAACATGGGTTGTCGCCGATTTCGAGTTTTCACCGAGAAACGGTTTCGTTCTTGATGATAAAAATCCGGTGATTAAGAGCGGTGAGAAAGTGGAGCTCGAGGAAGAAGAAGCTACTGGCGAAACGAGATGAAGTTGGATGTGATTTCACGTGCTCGAGTGTGGAGTTATATGAGCAATGGTTGCTCACGGAATAAACACTGAGAGATGGAGGAGTTCGAATGGGCTAGTTTGTTGTTGCCGGTGATGGTCGGCAGGAGATGATATTCGAATGCGTGAAACATGGCAGCAATGGAGAGGATGAGTTACGAGTTTGTGTTGCTGTGGAAGCTGAAGTCGAACAAGAGGAACTCGAGCTTGGAAGTAGTTATGAAGTCGTGACTGGTGGAAGAAGGTCGTGTGCTCGGTTTGTATGGGAGCTGAGAAGGAATTACTGAGAAATAAGAAACCGAGAGGGAGCTGCTGATGCTCGATGGAGATGATTGAGATTGATGGAAAAGGGAGCTCAAGCTAGAACTCAGGGAAGAAGGAACGGCAGTTGCTGCCATTAACGTTGGCTGAGCTCGAGAAGAATATGATCTTGCCATGGTTG